>VWYO01007755.1:2924-21252 GCA_013400275.1 Rhadina sibilatrix
AAAGATAAGACCTGCGGATGCAAAAAGAACCCACTTGCAGTAAGTTAAGGAGGGTCAGGAGCTGGACTTTGATGATCCTTGTGGGTTTCTTCCAAGTCAGAATATTCTGTGAGTCTCTGATTCTTTGCAGGAATGATCTCTCTGCACCAGAACATGAAACTGTAGGCACATCTCTTTAGGCACAAGTCCATTATACCCATTTAGGATCATTTTCCACCTCCTTTCCTAAAGCCCAGCTCTCTGAGGCCTGAGAAGATCGAGCTGTAAAGCCAAAGGATGGTGACTGACAAGTTGACATTCTTTGTCTCTCTTCAAACCTGGTCCCTTCACTCTGTGGGTCTGGAGCAAATTAGTGGGGGATGTTCCACCTTGTGACATCTGAGACTTTGCATTTCTTGTCCATTGCCTCTGCTCTTGGGACCTTTTTATGTATTTCTTTCAGCTGATTTATACCTGGCTCTCTTCCCCCTAAAAGCCTGAACCTCTCCCCTTCACTGGAGCTGTTTATCCAGTCCTGAGGACAATGCCTGGCCCTGCAGGGAGCTGAGCATATCTGGGGCTTACGTGGGATCTCAGAAGAGCTCATTGCAAATGTACAAACTATTATTCCATACTGCTGTGCAAATATTAATAACAGGGGCTTTGTGACATTCAAATGTTGCACAGACAGTTGGTGGTAAAGGGATGTTCAAGCAAATGAGTAATCTGAGACAGTGATCCTGCATAGTTCTAATTATAAAACAGCCTTATTATTTTCTGCAACATTTTATGATATAATAGTATTTGAAAAGTGACTGTATTAAGAGCGTGACATTTACTGAAGTGAATAAGCTTTTCACATGTGAAGTCATTTCACTGCAGGTTATTGTGCAAAACAGAAACTTCAGAAGGAGAGACCAGTTAATTCTTTGATGCACTGCCAGTTTAGAGTTATTCCCTTAATTCATGGTCTTTCCACACTGGTATCCTTATTCAAATGAGGAATAAAATGCACAGCTCCTTTCTATGATCATTTCTTGATGACATGGTCTGAAGTGGGTTTTGGTTCTTCAGCACCATTTTGGTTGGCCTGTGTTACAAATGGCTTGCCAGGTCAGGTTTATTCATGCTCCTCAGCCTTATCTATACATTGTAGGGCTGTAAGGAATTTCCACACAAAGTCTGAGAGAATTTTGCATTCAGTTGGGGTGAGCTGATCATCCTGAGCTGCCAGAAACCCACCAGGTGCTTTCTTACTCTTCCCCCTCCCCACCAACAGCTCAGGGTGAGAAAATAAGGTGGAAAAGCTCATGAGCCAAGATAAAGACATGGAGATCATTTACCAATGTCCATCATGGACAAAAAAAATCACAGAATCCTGGAATGATTTGGGTTGATATGATTGGGTTGAATGAAGGGACCTCAAAGCCCATCCAGTGCCACCCCCCACCATGGGCAGAGGCATTTTCCACTGTCCCAGGTTTCTCCAAGCCCCATCCAACCTGGCCTTGGACACTTGCAGGGATCCAGGGGCAGCCACAGCTTCTCTGGGCACCCTGTGCCAGGGCCTCCCCACCCTCACAGGGAACAAATTTTTTTCCCAATATCTAATCTAAATCTGCCTTCTTTCAGCTTATTACCAAATAAAAATAGTTGGATGGTGAGAAACAGATAAAAAACTATATCACCTTCCTCCCCCACACCCTTTCCCAGGCTTAATTTCACTCCTTCCCTCTGCCTCCTACCCCCAAGGGGTGCAGGGGTGGTGGGAACAGGAGCTGCAATCGGACTCTGACAGCTCCACTCTGCCAGCCCTTCACCCTCCTGCTTTTCCCTGGCTCAGGCATGGTCCTTTCCATGCCTGGCAGTCCTGTTGGATAAAGCTGCTGGGCTCTTCACAGGCTGCAGTTTCTTTACAGCTGTCAACAGTTTGACCTGTGTGGTCTGAAATAGGTAAAACACACAAACGGCTTGCACAGATTGCTGCAGTTGCAGTTGGACAAAATATTATTGTAGCTCACCTCCAGGTGAGCCATTCTTATTCTGCCCCACAGCCGTGCTTCTACACCTTAATTTTTGAGAGTAAATTTCTGGACTGCTTACTCACAATAAATAATACATTCGTGCCTGCTCTGTGAAGAAACCAAACAGAGTTGCACAGGCTTATTGCTCTCCATGATTCCCTGGCAGGAGGGGGCAGCCAGGGTGGGGTTGGGCTCTGCTGTCAGCAAACAGGGACAGGAGAAAGGGAAATGTCCTCGGGCTGTGCCAGGGGAGAGTCAGGTTGGACATTAGGAAAGGTGTTTTCACTGGAAGGGTGCTCAGGCACTGGAAGGGGCTGCCCAGGGAGGTGCTGGAGTTCCCATCCCTGGATGTGTTCAAGGAATAATGACTGGGTGTGGCACCACATGGAATGTTTTACTGGGCGTGCTGGGATTTGGTCAAAAGTTGGACTTGGTCATCTCGGAGATCTTTTCCAACCTTAGTGATCCCGTGATTCTGTGATTCCATGAAGTCACACAAAAACCAAGAACACACTGGTTCCTCCTGAAAAGCATAGAGAGATCTCTTAAGTTGTTTGTACTGGTTTCAAGAAAGTTCCACTTTATTCAGGTTCTTTTTCTCTTCTCATAATTTTAATTTCTAATTTCCCACGGAAATGGGAATTTAACCTATCCTCATGGCCAATACAGCTATACCATATTACAAGTACAGACCAGCTTTTCTCTCTTGATTACAAATGCAATCAGGTCATAATCACTGATTCCTTCTCAGCCTCCTACTCCAAGTCCTCCCTCACTGGCAGATTTTTTCTGGATTTCTCAATTAATCGTTGATATTCTTATTATATTTGCAGCTTGCATCCAGTCTACTGCAATAGTGTTACTTCATATATGAGAGTTTGTTCCTAAATCAGTCATCAAAGATGTACAAAAAGTGAAAAGCTATACTTCACAGCTATTTCAATATCAAAAATCAAACTAAAAGAAAAATCAAAAGATTACTCTTTCTTTATCCAGCATTTCCATATTCACAAGAAAATATTTCAATATCATATTGGATTCAGTGTTATTCTAATTTGTCTAAGAGCCAGTTGGACAGCAAATGTTTCTACCACACTTTATATCATTAAAAGCAATAATTCTGGTAATTAAGTACCTGAGAGCCACACAACTGGGAGTATATTTATTATAATTCTTATTATTTATTTTGAGGGAAAATGTGTGTTGCTATCTTTCCTCATAGAACGAATCAGACACGTTGAAAAAGAAGGAACCCAATGATCATGTGGAAGACTGAGGGCAGGACTCCCCTGTCTTGGGACAAGCACTAAGCACTGGACATTGCTTCTTCCAGCAGTTAATACTTGGAGCAGTCAGGCAAGTTGATTTTTAGTGTTTTTAACTGAAATGGTTTTTTTAAAAAACCTTTCTTCAGTGATTAAAAAAGCTCCCCTCTGCAGAAACTCCCTTTTTCTGACTTCAGGTATTACTCTCAACCCAACTGATTTTATTCCGTTTGCTCCGTCCTTTCTCTGGGATGTTTTAATCTGGGTTCCAGCTGCTGGCCATTGGGATGCCTCTTATCCATCTCATCCGTGGCCACTTTGTGCCACAGAACGACCCTCCCCATACTCCTCTGCTTTGAAAAACAAAATAAAACCCAAACCAATTAACAAAACACACACACACGCGCGCAAGCCCGACTGAAAATTAAAATTCTAACAAAGCGTTCCTGAGAGGTAGGAGGTTGCTCCTGCTCCATTAATTAAATCATAACAGAGGGATGATAGCACTGCCTTGTTTGCTCCAGAAATATCCACAGCAGGAGACACTGAAGGGAAAAACAGACAAAGGAGTTGTGCAACTGTAAGTGAGATAAAATTCCACGGTAGTCCTGGTTTGTTCTTACAGAGTGATTCCATCAGAACTTGGCTCACATTAAGCAAATCCAATTAATGAAATTTAACCAGTAATAAATCTGAAAGAATTATACAACATGTTTCATTTGAATCAGTTGTTCAGGAAATAACAAATTATGATAACTGGAATATTTGTGCTTTCCAACGACATCGCATCAATCATTCCTCAGACAATTCTAGAGATTTTGCAAAGCACAGATACACTTGAGAGGAGAAATATCCTCGTTGTTCTGTGGGTTAAACCAGTTGTGACAGGAACTGATTCCTGAGTCTTCTCATGAATGTAAAATATATATATTTTTTTAATTTTAGCTTTTTCTTCCCAGGTGCCAGGTCCATTCTGAATCCCTACATGTATTTCCTGGTACTTCGTGGACTTTGAAATTATATTTATTTAAAAATGTGTTATATTTACTAGTTTAATGTTAAAATTACATTTAACTTCTGTGGAGTTCTTAAGAAGCCAGTAATCAAGTGAACTGTTTAGTCTTGGTGCTTAGATTCATTTTAGACTGGATTTAGAAGGAAAATGTCAAGGAGTCATCCATAAACTACACAGAGAACTGACCACTAAATTCCTTTGCAAAATTAACCTCTTTTTTCACATGAAATCCTATAGAAGAATGTATTGGGTTGTGTTCATTGGAGACTTATTTGGCTTTTTCATACACTGCATACAGGGCAATGTTCTTACCTCTAGAGAATACTTGCAAACTGCATTGTAGTTGGAACAGGATACATTTAAAAAAATATTTCTAATGGAGTATAACAAGGAGAACATGGTTCAGGTGGTAGACTGAACAGGGCAGTATTAGGTTAACAGTTGGGCTCATGTATTTTGAAAGTCTTACCCAACATAAATGCTTCTATGATATTTGATATGCAATACTTTAAAAAAAAAAAAAAAAAGTCTTAAATATTTCATGTTTAAGATGTTGTAGAAAATATTGTAGAAAATTACACATGATATGTGGAAATAGCTGGGGTGAGAACATGCTGGAATAATAAAAGGAGGCAGTCAATTTTCCTGTCAAAGAATGATTAACCAATTTACCGGAATCGTTAAAATTGATCCAAGATTTATGATTGCAGAAAGGTGAGTTTGGATGTAAGCTGAAATCAGCACCAGTTCCACATCTTGAAAAATAGCCCAGGTGGTCCTCACTGTCACTGTAGTAGTTCCATAGGAGCCCTTATCCAGCCAAAATTGGCAATCAGGGGCTATTTTTTGGATGAAAAAAAAAAAAAAAATAATAAAAATCGCAGAATGAGCATCTATTGCTACTCTGTACCTTGAGATAATGTCTCCAGACCTGGAGCCTCCCAGCTTAACAAACACTTTGAGGCATGGAAACCTGCCTGAGGTGGGAGAAGAGTAGTACCTGAAGGGGCTCCAGGAGAACTGGAGAGGGACTTTGGAAACAGGCATGGAATGACAGGGCAAAGGGAAAGGCTGGAAGGAGATCCAGAGCTAGAAGGGATATTGGGCAGGAATTATTCTCTGGCACAGGGAAGCTGTGGCTGCCCCTGGATCCCTGGAATTGTCCCAGGCCAGGTTGGACAGGGCTTGGAGCAACCTGGGACGGTGGAAGGTGTCTCTGCCCAGGGCAAGGGGTGCACAGGTTGAGGTCCCTTCCAACCCAAAGCATTGTGGCACCCTGTGACAATAACATGAGTATTTCTAACTAGCTAGCACAAATACTCGAATAGCAAAGCAGATTTTTCCCGTACTACCACGCAAGAACATGTTGTACAGCTGAAAACGGGAGCTGGATAAAAAGCTTCCTTTTCACATGAATGCAGTCTGCCTGGATGAAACTTTATAACAAAGCCTCTACCCGGATTTCTCAGGATCAGCTTCTGGCTACAACACAAGTTTCCTCCCACAGGATCACTCCCAGCAGGGACCCTTGGTTAACCTGTATGTAGCCGTCAGTGGCCAGTGCAGAACTGGGGAGAAGTAAGAACTGAATATAAAGTAATTTTTGCTTCCTGGGCAACATGTTTATCCGAAGACATAGCACCTTTTATGCCATGCCTATTTCTTCTGTGAAAAACAAAATGCAAGGGGCAAAGGGTTGCACACGGCAGTGCCATATGTACAGGCAACGCGGCTGATCTCTGTAGTTCCTTCCAGCCTTGATAATTCCACGGTTGCATGCTTCTGCGATTCCCCAGCAGCACAATTCAGAGTGAAGGAGCTCAGCTGAACAGAAAGATGAGTCAGAGGCACCTGGAGTGAGCAAGAAGAAGCTGCACTCCCAGCGAGCTTGGGTCAAACACGAAGCGGATAAGCCCAGACCTCTGGCCTCTTGCCCTCAGCTGATAAGACATAATCAGATACGTGCTGCTGGCGAGGAGATGGAGTGACAAGAGCCACACAGAGGTTTGGGGTTGCCCTGCCAGGCTGCAGCTTGTGCTGTCTACCCTCAGGGCTCAGAGACACGTCTCAGCTTTGACAGCGCTGCTGCCGGCAGCAACTGCGGCACGAGCGACCTTCCCACTCTGCCTCTGCGGCGAGCTTCTGCTCTGTCCTGTTGGGAAAACAGGGAAAGAACCATCCATTTTCCACGTCCATTAGGTTTGTCAGGCCTTGGCCAAGTAGCCACCGCTTGTGGCAACAGCTCTGTGAAATTGAACCCATCCCTCAGACGCTGCTCTGCCGGTATCTTTCCCTGACCTTCATTCTGTCATGGATGGAAACTCATTTGAAGGCAGCAAAGTGTGTGTAGCTCCAGAAAGTGAAGTCCTTGGGTTTCTGCAGAAAATTACCACTGATGACAGTGGTGCTAATGAATACAAAGCAGGAAATCTTCCCACTCAGAGCTCCCTCCTGAAAGCCTGTGTGTTACACGCAAGATAAATGGAACAGAAAATAAGCGTGAGGCAGAAAGACTAACTGCAGGGACTATTTTTTTGTCTCTACTGAAATTTAGTAGAGATATTGAGAGTAAAATGGAAATAATGTGAAAAAAAAAATGGCAAGGAATGGACAGGTTAAGGATCAGGACCAACTGCCAGTAAAACATTCCCAACTTGTACCTCTAGGAAAAAAAAAAAAAAAAAAAAACCAACGCATTGATTTTCAGGTGTCAGGAAACAACATTTTAGAGCAGCCAACAAATAATGCAAGGCAGGAGAAAGAGCAGATGTTCCAATACTGGCTGCAAGCAAAGCAGAATTGGAATAACTTGTGAAAAGGAGGAACAAATAAGGAAAACACAGCAGTGGTGTTATTACAGCTGATTACTGCCTCCTCATCTTCCTCCCAAGTCATCCTTCTGTGCATTGAAGATTCTTTGTATAGTTATAAACCTTTAACAAAGACATGCTTCCCTGTCAAATTCCAACAAGAGCTATAGAAATCTTCCTTCAAAGACATTTATGAATCTCATCTGAAATAGAAATAGATGTTTAAATGGTTCTTGGTAGTCTGGGTTAGTCCCAGGCAATGAACATGGCACAACTTCTGATGGGTAATCTCTGTTTTGGAGGTGATAAAACTGGTCATCCAGAGTCAGTTATCATAAATTTGGCAGACCAGAACCAAGCTCCAAAATTTTATGTTTAAGTAATTGAAATTATTTACTGATTATTGTAAATGTAAGCTAAACACTTATTTCTTTTATGTTAGAAAAAGCAAATTAAGTGTTTACAATTTTTTTCAGTTGGGGTATTATGATAAATTCACCCAAACTCCAAATGGCCCGTGGGTAAAATAATGACATTTCTTCCCTGCTACACAATGTGTCAGAAAGACATTTTCAGAAATTAAGTCTTATGTCAGTTCTGAGGTAGAAGATACTTTTATTGAACGTTTTCTTGCACACAGATATTGTGTTTGTGAGCCTGTGTGTCTGTGAGTGGATGCAGAGGTGTCTATGTAAGTAAATAAAAATATACACACACAAATACTACAGAAGCACATAGAATGTATAAAAAGCATATCTCCCATTCTGTTTTTTCCTTATTTCTGCTTCAGCTGCTTCAAAATGGTAAGGGCAAAGAATGTGGGCCAGTGCTTTTATGGAGTGGGTAATTGCAAGCAGCAGCTTTTCACTTTGCACCTTCTCTTAGCTGTGTTGCCTTAATGACTTTCCTTCTACAACAAAGGCAACATAAAGAACTATTTCTGCAGTCATAAATAACTCCATGAGAGCAAAAATATTGTATTTTTCTGTGTTTGACATCCTGTTATCCTCTTGAGGTCATTAAAGGCACTTGCTGGTGATTCCCTTTCCAGCCACTTCCTCAATATAACATTTTCCCTTTCCAAAAATTTAAAAATATTTTCCAGATAAAGCAAATTCCACAGACATTTCTCAATGTCCTGAATGGGTATTTCTATGTGCTCCATACCTTTAATATGTTTCTTTAATAATGATATAATGTATCATTCGTTGTAGTCGTATGTATTAATGTTATTATTAGCATTAATACTAGCATTATTAGCAAATTATCAAGCATTGCTCTGATGGAGTATGTCCCAAAATGACAATTTTTCACCCAAACCCCAAAGGGATACCTATTTTTTCTGGGGTTAGATTCTGATTTGGCACATGGTTACCTTTTCTGCTTCCAAATATTTTGTCCTTCTCTTTTCAGCAAGGTACTACTGGAGTGCAGGTGGACTACAGAAATTCCATTTATTCAGACAGATTTTGTTCCTTTGACAGTATCTAACGTGATCAAGGTTGTATTGAATTTTATTGTCTGTATAACACTTGCACAAAACTCCAGATAAAATGCACAAAATATAATAAGCTCGCTTCAATCTTCCAACTTGCTCAATGTTCCCTGTGCTCTGTTTTAAACTTTGTTAGAAATAGGGGAAAAGAAAATAACAAAATCTGTATGGTTGGCACAGCTGACAGTTCCCTTCAAATACATTGAACTCTTTGAATAAAGACTGATGAAGGTAGCAGGCTTCTAAATGAACAAATATCTTTTATATTTATTATTATCTAGTGCCTAATGAGATGGTGAAAAGATGAACTGAGATGAACTGGTGCTAATGGTTGTAAATAATCAGCTATAATTGTGCTTTCCATTTAATGAGCACTTTAAAAGGATAAAGAAAACCTGTCCATCTAAGTGCTAGACTTGGTTAAGAAATGCTAGCAGAAAATAACACATTTTAAAGCAATTCTTTGCAGATTTTCCTTTCTACAAGCTGTTTGCTGGAGGGTTTGGGGTGTATAAAGGGACTTAGCTAAGAGATAAAACATCAGAATAACAGAATTCATCGTTTTAAAGAGGTAGAGCCCATGTGTCCATGCTGCAGTAATCAATAAACTGAACTTGTGATCTGTTTAGTTGATCTTGGAAATCTCAAAGGTAGAAAGCTCCCCCCCTCCTCATGGCCTTAAATGCAAGAGATCCCACACTTTCAGGATCACCAAAATCACTAAAGACTGAGAAAAGACCTCAATGGATGCAAGACCAGTTGTTTCCTTGCAATTTCATGACACCCTAAAAGTTAATTCTAGCATTAGTGGTTGTATTAGCCACAGTTTGGGCCTCCTGTCTGAGAAGAGATATTTCTATTACTGGTGGCTATAGGGGTACAAATGATTTTAACATTATAAAACTAGGAAAAAACCCCAGTCTAATATTTCCTATAACAAATACATACAGTCTCATAGCGAAGGAATCATCCTAAATGTTCTGCATTGCTGGTTTCAGACTCTGACATTTCAAAAGGTTGGCAGGGCAGGTGTGCTCAGGAAGGTAGAGGATATAATTGCAAGTGTGATCACACCTTTTAGCAAAGACATTTAAATGTAAAATGCACAGTGCAAATACTGTACAGCGCAGACATTTTACAGAACACCCTGACAAGTGCAAAATCTTCCCAAAACTGGTAAAAAGTCTCTCGTGGCCTCAGCCAGCTGCCTACTAATGGGAGCCCCAGGAATGAGAGGAGAATTCAGGCTGCATGGAAAGCAGTGCTTTTGTTACCAATATGACACTCACACCTACTCTTTCAATTTAAAAAGAAAGCACATTCCAGCATGGCATAGTATTTACTCAGGAGAGGTTTATCTAGAAGAATAGCAGCTTAATTAGACATCACCTGCTGGAAAATTTTAATAGTCTAAAGTACTTTGCAATGGGGAGAAATCCTTTAATAGGAACTGTAAATGGGAAGTTTAGTCTGAAACCTGCAAATTGGTGTAAGTTTTAAGCCTGCTTATATCTTATGGTATAGAGCATAGGTGCATGCATCCACTTCCATCTGGGACGGAGAAGATCTCTGTTTAGATGGTTAGTAGAGAACATAATCAATATACTTAGTATTTCCTGAGCCAAATTACATAGCTTAACAAAAATACTAAACCTTCACGTCCTTCAAATACCCACTTTGGCTTTCAGAAACCAAGCTCTTAAAAAGAAGCAACATTTACTGTTCTCTAAGGATGCATCAAAGAAAACTTTACCCAGAGGAATCTCATAATCCCCTCACTTAACCAATTTACATTTTGCTTCACTGCACATGCAATTAGCTCAGCGTTGGTCAGCACGTGTTTGTTGTCATTTTGACTGAGTAACTGAAATTTCCTATAAAAAAGGGGGGTAGCTACATGAAATAATGACATTAACTTGTTTGAGCAGACGTTACTTGTACAGAAGTGAATTATAAGGTCCCGTGAAGAAAACTTCATGAGCAGAAGACCCAAGATTAACCTAATTAATCTTTGTGACTAGGGCTTTGCATGGAGAGCATTCCATGAGTATTTGTGTAGGCAAGGATGTGAATTTTGAATGATTGGAGCAGCTAATGATTAAGGAGACTAAAAATACCCATTCACCTCACATTTTCATTTTTTTTTTCCTCCAGTTTTCTGCCACCTTTCCTGTTAATGAGGATTTGGAAAAGATGGTGTCATTTGGAAAAGTGGATGACTAGCTTGTTTACACCTTTATCCATCCCAAATACAGTCTGTCCATCCCTACTCATCATTAGTTGCTGCTGTATGACTGTGTGCCCTACAGCTTTTCCATCCTGAGCTGTTAGTCCAGCAGAAGCTGCTTTGAAAATATATTTGTGAACAGTTGGAAGATTATCATATGCCACGACCACTTCAGTGTTTCATCCCAATTTCTACTGCCAAAAAGGGTTCTGGTACTTAGACAGGAAACAAATTGAAAGCTCTTGGCAAAGCAAAATGTGTTATGAAGCTGAAGATGAGATGTCATGTCCTATGAACTCCTAGTAAATAACAGATTTGAGGGAAGTCTTGTTTTATAGACATACATATATATATATGTAGCAATATAAATGTATATATGCACACACATACACACATATAGATACACCTACATGGGAATATACAATTTTAAAGAACACACAAATAAAGCTCATGAGAAGTTTTTTAAATCATTCTCTCCATACTTTCAGAAAAGTGGGATGCAAACGGTCATGAGCCAGAGAGGAAAAGCAGTGAGCATCAATGAATGCCAAGTGTAGGCAACCATGTACATTCACATTTCAGTCAAACCAATGGGTCTGGTAAAGGAACAAACATGAACTTTGCTCATAAATTCATCTTCTGTTTATATCCTTATTTTTCCCCAATATATCAATTCAGTTTTCACTGTTAGAAAAAAAAATCTAGACTGCAAAGCAAAGAGTTTTACTGCTTTATGTCTTAGAGACTGAATAGTTGAATATTTTCCCCTCTCTCTTCAGGCCATTCATTGTATCTTTAATCAGACCATTGGATTTAACAGATGAAGAGGGTAAACTTCCATATTATTTTAAGCTTTATTTTCTCAACTGGCAGTTCCATCACAGCTGGAAATAAACTGCATTTCCAGAGAAAACATTTCTTGTGATCAAATGGATGAAGATGGGCAACAGATTCAATATAGATCACCAGGGAATAGCAATCTGGGAACCAGACGATCTTTATTCTAATTAAATGGAGAGATACATCCTCCACCTCTCTTTCAAAAATTAAATAAATATATATATAAAAGAACATAATTCTCAGTGGTAAAAGATCATTAATTAATGAAACTGATGGCACAACTGAGTTGCACACTTTAACAGAGTGCAAATCATGTCTGCTCTATATGGGTGTACCAACAGCTGATCAATATTCACTATAATGAAGTTTTATAAGTGATTTCAAAGGCAGTTATACTAAACCTCTAGAGCACATAAGCATATTTGTGCTTGATCATTGACAAAAAACCCATGAAGATTTTGGAATTTAAGATACTCCTCAGGAGCTGCTTGGGGGTGAGGAGGTAAATAACAAACTAATATTGATCTCCCAGTTGTGATTTCCTTGTCACACAGTTCCTAATTTGTGTTGCCACCATGTTCAATATTGAATTGATCTTCCCTGTCGAGGTGACAATCCTCAGAAGTCCAGACACTCTTCTGCAGGCAGAGCTTTGGGTTAGAGGGCACAGGGTACAGGAGATGGTCCTAGAAAATGGCCTTTCTAGTCAGGAAGAGGAAATAGTCAGGCACGACCCATCCTTTACTTGGTAGCAAGATGGAAAGAGATCAGAGGGCCCAGAGGTTTGTCTTCCCTCTCTCATGCAGGCAGTCTCCAAGCACTTTTAATTTTTCTCAGGAGCCAAACCTAACATTCTTTCTTCTGTGCAAAAGGAACTGAGGAGCTCTGAATGACCTCAACCAGCAAGACCTGCTGCCTCTCATCTCCCTTGCCAGCCTCAGTCCATGAAAGTTAAAAATGAAACAACTCACTTCTCTTGAAAAGCTGGGCACCCTTTTCCTGCCCATCCTGCTTCGTTTTATGATTGTTTTGGTTTTTTTTACCTTCCTCTGCGTAAATGCTATGGCATCACATCAAATAGGAGACTTTATCTTTTGGGCTATGAGGAAATTTATTTCCCAGTGTAAGTCTATTTTCTGGGAGTCAATAAAATATATTAGCAAACTCGGAATGAGATTTGCAGTTATTTGGTACATTTTTGCAGTTCAAGTCACAGGGCAATATCAGTTTATGTTCCCTGTGAATATCACACTATGTGAGAGTCTGAAACTGTATTAAAAAAATACCAGCCAAAAAGACAATGCAACAAAGAACTGGGAAATGAGGAAAGCCTTTGGTTTATTATTGTGGAAGTTTAAGAAAGATGTGCATATTGAACTCAGCAACATTATTCTCAGAGAGGGAATGACTGTACTAACTCAGAATGTTTTCTTTTCCTGGGAAATTCAATAATGCAGAGAATAATATGCTTTATAAATCAGAAAATGTGTGAATCCAAAGTCAGTTTACTCTGTATGTAATATAATTTCTAAATATGAAATTCTCATTCTCCTTTTCCTACCCCATAAAAAGTCTAGATGAAGGTTTTGCCTCAATTAAGAGAAAAATTTAGGAGTCTGGATTGGCAGAGGGATAAAATAGACCACTGCCCTTGGAAGGATATGAATTTCAGTTTTATTAATTTTTCCCCAAAGGGTCAAATTTAATTTGTCCCTGTGTTCTCCATCACTTCATACTGAAGCTACAGTGAAGGGTCAGGATTTAATTTCATCAAATTAAGGTTAGAATAGTTATCCCAGCTTTTGGACTGTATTAACCAGCCATTGGAAAATCCACTCTGAACTGCTCAACGTTGGAAGCTAAAGCTGCAGCCACAGAATTAACCCTGTAAACCCCAATTCCTGTAAAGGCCAGCTGGTTCCCTATCCCTCAGTTCTGCAGCTCCTTGTAAACATGTTGGATGGTGGGCCTTCCTCCTCCCTGAAGTTTCCATGGCAGAAGAGACATTTCAGAGACAGACTCTGAAAGCTTCTGACTTCTTCTGACACACTTTGGCTTTAATTCAATAAAGTATCAACGAGACAGGCTGAACTCATTGCACTGTTTAGCATTCAGTTGTGTCATTAACCATCATCAGCAAGAATAAACCACACATTTTAGGTGCCTTTTTTTTTGTTTAGAAAGGAATTTTTTGTAGAGAATGGAATTGTAGGATCATTAAGGTTGGAAAAGGCCTCCAAGACCATCGAATCCAACCTTTGGCCCATCACCACTACCTCAGCTAAACCACAGCTCTAAGTGCCGTGCCCAGTCATTCCTTGAACACCTCCAGGGAGTGTTAAAGTGCTCTGCTGAAATGGAAACTCCGGGTTTAGTCTGATCAATTAAATTAATTAGGTCAATTTGTTGTCAAAATGTGCTGGCAATGTCGCGAGAATGATGATGTTATAAAAATAACAGTAACTATCAGGTGACTATCCATGACGTCATATGATTTGTAATATTTTGTATAATTCGGATATAAAGAGAAAAATAACTTATGTATTATTAGAATATTTTAATTACTATCTTTCTGATAGTTCTCATTCTATCATCGTGGCAATGGTCAGGTTTTAATCCTATGTATGCCACTACAAAACTCAGAAATTCTTTATCTCTGGTTCTTTTAACGCTGGAGGTACTAAAATCCAAGTGAAAGACAGAAAGTGGGTTATCAGTTTGCCAGAGGCCACATTTCATGGTAAGTTTTGAAGATATTTGCTGGTTCTTTTAGGTGTCAAATGTGATGTTCCACTTAAAGTTACTTTCTGCCCATTACTGTTGCAACTGGAAATGCAAAAGTGGTTTTCTGTTCCTGTGGTGAGCCAGGACAAACCAAACAGGTCAAGATATAATGAGGCAGAAGAAAAGTGTGGAAAAGCTGGAGCTGATGATTCAGTGAGGCAGTGCAAGAGGCTGCCTGGGAAAATTCCAGGGCTCTGCTGGGATATGGGCATGACCAGGATGGAGCATCTGCTGTTTCCTAAAGGGAACTTTCCTACATGCACAAGGCTTTATCAGCAATGACCCAGATGATGGCACACACCTCAGCTCTCATAATGGAAGCTTCTTCTTTGGGAAGGGCGGAAAAAGGGAATTTTTAACAAGTTAATGGATAAGGAAAACAGAGGAAAATAGGGGGGGATTTTCAGGCAACTCGTTCTCCTCATGGAAACACACCATAACAGCAGTATAAGGATGGGCAGATGCTGCATCATGAGCAGCACAAAAACCACAGCATGAGAACAAAAAAGGGGGAAATAGTTCCATAGAGACTTTGAAATAATTTTTTGCCACAGAAATAATCGACAGAAGTTACCAGAGCTGGGAGCCAAAGGCAGATTGCGGAACAGCAAATGACAGGCCCTCAGCATGAGGAAGGCTGAACCTCGTGGTGAAGCAGATGAAGCCTCAAGGTCTCTTCTAGGTTCATGTTCTGGGACAGAAAAACTCACATTGTTTAAATTTTCTCAATTAAAACACAGTTGTGGCTTTTAAAGGGTGTTTACCATTTTACACGTTGAATTCCAGTGAAAGAGCTGCGACAACCCAGACTGGGCTCAGCATTTCTCAGGACCACAATATTCTTAGCAGCTTAGAGGTTTCCAGTGGGGAAGCCAGTCACTTCCAGTGGGAGTGAGTGTCCTGTTTCCCCAGGGCTGTGGAGCTGCTCTCAACTGGATCACAGGATCCTGGGACAAGAGGAGAAAAATAGGAAGAACTGGGATGTGAAAGCTCCTGGTTGAGATCAAAACACTTTCCAGTTGCCATCACAGGCAAATCAGGTTCAATTTGGGCAAATAATTCAAGTAAATTAGCTATCCCTTAATACTAATTATTTAATTGTACATTAATTAATTACGTTAAATAATCCAACTAATTTATTTATTTAATTAATTATCTAATTGTGAATTAGAATAAGTTTGGGTAGTCATGAGGACAAAATTAAAACAGCATCTCCCTCACATCCCTTCAGCAAGGCTCAGCTTCAGCTGAACCCTTCCTTCTTTCCTTCTTTTCTCCTCTTGGTACTCACAGAGCTGTTTCCCACACTCCTGCCTCCTTCCCACTTTCTCCTCCTCCTGGATGGGATTTTCCTGGGAATGTGTGCCTGTTAACCAAAAAACCACAAACAGTAGGTGTAGGCTGGCAGTGTAAGAGCAAGTTGTGAAAGAATATGTCTCATTTTCCATTTAACTTAAATATTCAGGTCAGACATGCAGCTAATTTACAGTTGATGGCCGTACACAACTGATATATACAAGAAGACATATGCAATTCCTCATTTATTACTGAGAACCTTTGGGGAAGGAGTAATGAATAAATTAAGCTGGAGCTTTGCTGATGATGTCATTTGGATTTCCTGCTCACATATGCACCGTGTTGGTGAAAAATGGGCACATACGTTGATGACCCTCAAATTAATGGTTTGTTTAATCTGCCCTCCAGTGCCAGCTGGTTATTTTTTTTCTTTTTAATTTGACTGAAGAGGTGTGCCTCACCTAGACTACTGCACACAGTAAGCAGAAAGGCTGGGATTAAACAAAGACATGGGAGTCTGGAATAGCACAATTCTCTCTGGTATGTGGCGCTTACATCTCCAAGATTGCTTTCAAAAAAGAAGAAAAGTTATATAACACTGCATATTTTCTTGGATTAAGGCTCTGTCTTTGTTTATGAAAGCTGTGATTGATGGCTGCTAATTCTTTGTGTGAGGACAATCAGCAGAAGTATGGTGGAGAACAATTTTAAGCCGGTTGCACTGAGGGTGGAAAATTGTAATGGCAAGCTGTCCAATTTCCAAAATTGTACATTTCACAAAGACATCACTCTGCTATCAGATGAATAAACAATTGAGGCACACTGTCTGTGCGAGGTGCTGAGCTTAAACTTTATATATCAGAAAAATCCTACAGCAATAAGGAATCATCCATCCCTGTAGGCAGGAGAAGTGACTAAGGCGTTATCACTGAGAATTTTGTCTTCCCTTGGTTTAAAATGAAAGAGGGTAGATTGAAATTGGACAGAAAAAAGGTACTGGTGAGTGTGTGAGACACTGGAACTGAGCTTTTCCCAACCAAACCTGGAGCGGTTTGGGTTGGAAAGAACCTCAAAGCCCATCCAATGCCACCCTCTGCCATGACCAGGGACACCTTCCACTATTCCAGGTTGCTCCAAGCCCCTTCCAGCCTGGCCTGGGACACTTCCAGGGATCCAGGGGCAGCCACAGCTTCTCTGGTCACCCTGTGCCAGGGCCTCCCCACCCTCACAGGGAACAATCCCTTCCCAATAGCCCATCTAAACCTACTCTCTGTTACAAGACATTGCCCCCTGTCTTCCATAAATAAATATTTCCTCATCACTTTTAATGTCCTCTGTTCCCTCGGTGTCAGGGTTGTGATCTATACTAATTCAATAACAGTAATTCACTATTACAAGTGATTTTTATTGCAAGTCATTATTGCAAATATGAGCAAGTTTAGATAGCTCGGGAATGAGTGACTGAAACACTTTGTGCCTTTAAATAATGAAATTTTAGGTGCAAAACACAAGTTTTGACCCCCCTCTTTTTCCCACGTCTTTTGCTTAAAATACAGAACTTTGTTCCATGGCTGCAACGACCCATTTGCAAAACTGTTGTCACACGACAACAATAATTATGATTTTAATTCTCTATTAGAGATTCTTCACATAACATTGTTGCAGTAATGTATTTAATAACTGCCCCCAAAATAATTCAAAGCTGAGAGAGATTTTCTCCAACTGTAGACAGCTAAATAGAGCATTTAATTCCATTTGTAAAACCTCTGATCAGCAATTAATGATGGTGTGTTTGGGAAGAATATGCTTAATCATGCTCTTTAAATTTGCATTTTGGGTTTGCAAATCCAGAAGACTACAGGCATTCACTAATGACAATTAGTGCCTAAAAGGCAGGTTTTGCATCACAACAAAATTAATCTAAAAAAGGGGGAAATAGTATAAAAAGAATCATAAAAGAATGCTGAAAATCACAACAGCCTTTCTTCTTGATTTTTTTTTTGGGGCAATACAAATAATTCTAAATGTCACTTCTCTAGAGATTTAATTATTACTGACAGACAGCAGCAAATGAGGGTTGATTTTGAAAAGTGTTCACTGAGAATCCAGGTGGGCATCAGGAAATAAGTGAAGCAAAGACCCAAAACAATAAATTTCTCTGAAAATTAAAATATCCCTGTGGTAGTGTTATTCACAAATTTGTACTTTATAAAGAAATAGTTCTTCAGAATGCTAATCATTCCATAACAGTCCAAATTTTAGTTGTTCTTGGCTCAACTGGGATCTTAAAAACAGATGAAACCAGACAAAACCAAATAAATAGTTATTTCCTTTTACAGTTCTTTTCCTTGTGGTATATATAACAGTAGTGCTGCTTCTCTCAGCGCTCATCTCTCCCAAAATTGTGTTTTGACACCGAAAATTCCATTACTTGAAAACATAAAGTGCTTCAGTCACTCATTCCTGAGCTATCTAACCTTGTTCATATTTGTGATAATGACTTGCAATAAAAATCACTTGTATTAGTAAATTACTGTTACTGAATTAGTAAAGATCACAACCCTCACACCGAGGGAAAAAAAAAAACAAAAAC
>VWYO01007758.1:5557-29755 GCA_013400275.1 Rhadina sibilatrix
TTTTTTTTTTTTTTTTTTTTCCCAGCCCCTCTCTTTTACAGAAATAATAAAAGGCTGCATTGCAGGGGTTTGGGAGCTGCTGGGGATGAGAGCGCACTTTTTGCTCACATTAACTTTAAGGGTTTTGCTTGCATAAAAACATTGATTTATTAGCGGACCTACAAATAATATGCTTAGCAGAGAACACGCTGCATTTACACAAGTGGGAGTCCTCATTAGTGTCTGTAACAGCCGAGACAGAGTAATGCAGGCAGAGGATGTTGGTATTATTTTTATTATTATTTTTATGGAGTGCTCTGAGCTTAAGACACGTAGCCAGTCAGACACTGTGCTCGGGCTCTGTCCTCTTGGGCAAGGACGTGATTCCTGGAAATTGGATGTCATTCTGTGCTGATTTCATTCTTTTTTCCATGGAGTGTTCATGACACCTGGATAAGTTTGGAAGGAAAATCTGTCCTGCCACCTCTCCTGGGTGGGAGCTGTGTCTGGAAGGAAAGAGATTCTCCCACAAGCATTAGGTTCACACTGAATGGGCGAGAGGTGTGAGCTCCTGAGACACAAAACCTGACAGAACGATAGGAAACGAGCCTGGGAAGGGCCTGGCTCCAGCCAATTTATTTATCCTGGTACCTGTAGCTCCGTGTCTCAGGGCTGCAGCTGGAGGATCCAGGAGGATCCCTCAAACCCTGAAGCCTTTGTTCCCAAATGGAAGCTGAGGACAGCTCCTGGGCAGAGGGCAGAGTGTCCCAGCAGGCAGATGGGTGTGGGTTGGGTTGCTGTCCCCTGGAGCTGCCCCAGGCTGGGGTTGAGCAGTGCTGGTCACTGGATGGGGTCAGTCCCTGCTGAGCAGGGTGGACACAGCCACATCCACACATTTTTTGAGCACTTCCAGGGATGGGGACTCCACCAAGCCCTGCCCGATGCTTGGTCACAGTCAGGAACAAAACCAAGGAGGAGCTGGAGGGGAGGCTCTGCTCGAGGCTGGCTGGGGATGAGCAACTGTTTGGGTTTTATTCCCTCTCTTCGTTATTTTCCTTTTCATTGCAATTTGTTATCTTATTTCTTTCATTGACTGTCTCCATCCACAAGTTTTTGGGGTTTTTTTCACTTTTACCTTTCCAATTCTCCCCTGCATCCTGCTGGCTGTGTGGGGCTGAGTTCCAAGCTGGGAAAAGAGACAGTGGGGAAAGTGAAGCGAGGGATTTGCTCCTCAGAACAGCCTGGCTGGGGATTTCCAGGATCCAGGGAGGGAGGCTTTCCTAGCAGTGATGTCCAGTGGAACCAAAGTCTGTGCTGGCTTCATGTCACCAACCCAGAGGTCGCAGAATTTCACTCAGAAATGAGATAAAAAAATGAATAATGACAGCAGTTTTGTAGGGTTGGTGGGTTTATAAAATCCTTCTGTAAAGCCACAACCACTGAAAAAACAAGTGATGGAGTTCTCTGGTCCAGAGCCCAGCGTGTCCACCCGGGGCGTGAGGGGAGTGAAGGTGACCTCAGGCACTGTAGGTCCTTCAAGGGCTGTGGCTGCAGGGCTGGTGCCTCACATCCCCAGGTCCTGTTCTGGGCACACAGGACACTGGGGAGTGTCAAGCTGTGCCTGATGTCCCTGTCCCTGCCGTGCCAGCTGCTCCATCTGGAGCTGCAGGCTTTATGACTCCATAAGGTTTTTATTCCCCCTCATTGCAATTCAAAGATTCCCAGCCACCTCTCAGGGAGAAAACACCTTGTCATTCAGAAGCTGAGAACATCCTGGAGCTGCTGGGATTGCTCAATATCATTGGACAGTCGTTTTCCCAGGAGTTTTGGCAGTTTCCCTTCAGATGTTTCCTCATGGCAGACTCCAAACTCTGCCACTGAAATGAAATGGAATGCCTGCATCCATCCTGTCTTTTGCTCCAGTCATGGATTATTTCTCGGGGATGACCACAGAGAGCTAAGGGTGAAAGCCCACACCACTAATCCCACCTCAGCTCTTGCCACCCTCTTTAACTCCCCTTTAATTAATTCCCATTAATTCCCTTCCTATCGACAGCTCCAGAGCCTGAGTCCAACCAGCTGAAAGTCACATTTGCCTCAGTGAATGGTGTGGCTTTGAAATTCAGTTTTAGGTCCCCCAACCCCCAACTCTTCCCAGAGGGGAAGAGTCAGCAGATTGTGGGGAGAGATTTGCTGCTCACTGCTGGAATTGCTCACCACTTTTAAGACTAATCAGTAATTGTGATAGCTATCAACACAGTTATGAGGCTGTCACAACCTTAACTCCAGGAGAAATTGGCCCTCCAAAGAGCTCCTGAAGCAGTTTACTTGGAGTTTGGGGGATAGAGAGGGAAATTGTTGCTGTTGGGGCACTATTAGGAGTAATTACCACTACACTAAATTTAGATACCTCTTTAAACTGAGCTCATTCCCCAAAATTTATGAGTTACTTAAATAAACAGATGCCATTTACCTGAAACTCTGGAAATCAAACAAAATCAAGGTGCAATCAGTGCACAAATTCCGTTTGTCACGGCTTCTCAGCAGAGAGAGGGAATAATGTGCTCCCTGCAGCCCTGTGCAGCAGGAATTCTGTGGGCTGGAGGAGATCCAGGCCAGCCCCCCGTGATCCAGAGCTCCGTGGGCCCTGGCTGAGCTGGAATGTTTAACCTGAGCCAGGGAGATCTTCACAGAGGGCCTGAAGGGAAAACGTCCTTTGGGAAGCCACTCCACCGTTTATCGTCTCACGTATCCTTTGCTTGATATCTTGTGACTCATTTCATCCCTCGCCCGAGGAGTATTCACACAAATATTGATTTTCCATGAACCCCAGATGGATTTGGATCAGCAGGGTGGTGCATATGGTAACTCAGATTTATTCCCAGGGAATTATTGATGTGCTCAGACAGGGAGGCATAAAAGCTTTGTTTTGCCAGCCCAGGCTGCGGTTTCTCCCGTGGCTGGGCTGTGGCATTTGGAGTGCTGGTCCAGGCAGGTCTGCTCAGGGTGAGGAACACCCCAGAGGAGGAAGGAAGCTCAGCCCATTCTGTATTTCTTTGTTCAGTCTGTTTCAGAGTGGGGAAAATTGAAAAATCAGGGAGCTTATTATGGGATTGATTGGGAAAACCCCTGGATGGTGACTGCTGAAACCTGAGCAAGGCTTGGCAAGGCAGTGGGGAACCTCTGGCCTTGCCAGGGTTTCTTCTTTCATTTTAGATCCTGAAGAATCTGTTCTCCATTGATGGAAACGATGATTAATTGCCCCGTAAGACAAGAAATATTTTTTGCCATCAAGAAACCCCTCTTGTTTGAGAGTGCTGACTTGGTTCCTCCACCCGTACCAGAGTTGTTCCCAGAAATGACCAGAGGATAAATGATGTGTGTTCATCATCTCTAAATCAAAGCATGTGGTGTGACTCACCCCTGGCCAGCTCCGTCGTTGTTCTTTTTATAGGATCTCCTACAAAGGTCACATTTAACTACTAAAAATAAACCCACAGCCCCAAAACCCTTCGTTCCTCAGCAGACACAGCAAATGTAGGCTACTCTTGTATTAAAAGTACAGATCCAGGTCACCGAGCTGACCTACTTAGGGGATATTTTAGGGCCTTCCAAAAGACTTCACGTCCTCCAAATGTCAATCTTACTTCAGCTCCACACATCAGTGTAAGTCTTCATCCTTCAGAGGGGACTCTTACTTAGATGTAGATGTTATCAAAGTTAAACCAGCTTAATATTTCTTATATGAAACTGGGAGAAAGCTGAGGTGAGTTTGACTCCTGTGGCAGCAGGAGGACGACGCGAGTAAAACCTTATTTTGGTCCCAGACGCTACAACTGATCAACCCGAGTGCCTTTGGCAGCGATGTGTAATTCCACCCACGGCCGGGAGCAGAGACCTCGATTTCACAGCTGACACTTGGAGAGCGGTGTCTGAACTCAGACAGGGGTTGAACCTCATTTCCGACCTCATCTTCAGGTCACACAGCGCTGTCTTCTCTATGGATGAGTGTCCCGAGCCTTTGCCTCCCGAGGAGAGCGATGGTTTCAGCCGCCGGCCCAACATTTCCCCCCGGCAGCGGCCGGGAGGGCTCTGCCCGGCGCGGGTCCCTCTCTGTGGCTCTGTCCCAGCTGCTGAAGGTTCCGTCCTTTGTCCCCGAGGTCCGGCCCTGCCCTCGGGGCACCCTGAGGTCGGTGCGGGAGCCTGGCTCTCCTGCCAGCCTGATTCCACCTGAGCTGTGTGAAACAGTCCAGGTAACTCTGAGCGAGTCCAGGCGGCTTTTAAAGACCCTCTCAAACCTGTGGGGTTTGTTTAGGTACCTGTCGTTGTGGGACAGGAATGAGGAGATGTGAGTCTGGTTCAGAAGGCTGCTCGGACCCCTGACAGGAGGGGCCCAGTGGTTTATTTTCCAAGCCTATTTTATACCTTTTCACAAAGCACCCACCTCGGGGGTGGGGACCCCTTTGGCCATTGGTCACACCAAGGGTAAACAGGCAAAGTCCCCTCCTCTGGGAAAGCGTGTGGAAAAACATCTTAGTTTATCATAGTATGACCTTGTGTACCAGTTCAGTCCTGGGAAAGAATTTCCCGAAACCAAAGCATGGCAGGCACCAACCGTGGCTACAGGCACCACCAAAATCTGATCTTGCCACGCCCTCACCAGACTCCCCCACCTTGGAGCAGGAAGGAGTTATCATCCAGGCAGGACAGGGTTATCATCCCCCTTGGCCAGCTCCACTCCTGCTGCTTTCCCCATCAGGGAAAAGTGTGTTTTCCCCGGTGTGCCACGGCCACTGCCCACTGTGCAGCAGCTCAGGACAGACCTGCACCGGGCTGATTTGCCCCAGCAGCACCAGGAACTCTCCTGGTCTGTCTGAGCCTCCCCATTCCCAAACCATTTTGCCCAAGGAAAAGGCCCGGCTGGAATCCCACAGGTGCAGCTCCTCCCTCTGTGGGCGCTGCCCATCCCTCACTCCTCCCTCTGCAGGTTTGTTGGTTGTCCCAGCACGTCCCCTCTCTCTCCTTCACCTGCCTTAGCACGCAGGATAAAGGGTGTCAGGGAGGATTCTGCAAAAGGTCAACACGGAAGGCTGAAATGGAGCTTTAGAAAAACTTCTTAAAGAGACGGAGGAGAACAGCAAAAACCCAGAACAACAGAGGTGTTGCAGAACCTGCCCCATCCCTGGGTGTGCAGCCTGAGGTGCCTCCTGCTGCTCAGGAGCCAGCCCTGAGCCCAGTTATCCCTGAGGGGAGGATCCTCTGGGGCTGGGATGGGTTTGGCAGTCAGGGCTGTGCTGCCTCGGGGCTCTCTGGACCATCCTCTGGGATTTGGGGAAAATCCTTGATGAACCAGGCACGGGTGAGATCCCTCTCTGCCTGTCCTGCTCTGAGCTGGCCAGAAAATTCCTGTTCTGCTGCAGAAGGGCTGAAGGTTCTCTCAGATTAGCGCAAAGAAGGGTTTTGAAGAAAAAAAATGAGAAAATCTCCATAAACCTGTGAGAAAGTGGGAGCCTGGAGGTTCAGCCCCAGAGCCACCAGCCTGAGCTCCAGCTCTGCCAGATGTTAAGGATAATGGGGAATAACACATTCCCACTGGGGTGCTGTATTTAACATCATTCTTTGGGGCTGAGGGCTGGACTGGGTGACCTTGGGTGCATTTTCTGACCTTCAGGATTCCGTGATTGATGATTCCCCCTGAGCAGATGGTAACTGGCTTGAGCTGGGTCTAACCCCTTCCCTTTGGTGCCAGCCTGAGTGCAGAGTCAGCAGAGCTCCCAGAGAGGGAGGAAAGGCAGAGCTGGGGACAGATGTGGCAGTAGGAGGAGCAGGATATCAGTGAGCTGGTGGTGCTTACTCTGATCTCTACTCTCAAGCACACACAAAAAATAAAAAAGTGAGAAAAAAAGGTAATGATAGCAACTGTTCCTCTGAGTCATCAAAGGATTTCAGGGAACACAGGGAGCAGCCCAGCGAGCTAATTTGAATTGGAACTGGGTATCTCAGTCCCTGTTGTGAATGTCCCGGGAAAATAAAGCCTTGCAGAGGAAATCAGATAATTAACTGATCCAGCAGCATTTCATCCGACACTCTGGAGCAGAGGAAGCTTTGGCAGGAGCCCAGTGGTTCCAGGAATCCTGACTGTCCAGCACAGGGAGATCTGCAGCTCCTGGGCTGCAAAGAGAAAGAAGGGAGGGAGGGTTTTGTGGCAAGAACTCAGACAATCTCTCTCTTCTCAGTAATCACCCCAGATGCTCTGAGTCTGGGGGGACCCACAAGGAACCCAGCCCAGTGCTGGAAGGTTTTACTCATTGCAGGGAATGTGTGTCCCAAGCCCCACAGCAGTGACTCCCCCAGCTGTGCATTTCCAGTCCCTGCTCCAGGATTGATTAATTAATCAGGGGCTGAAGCGTTGTCCAAGTGGGTCCAGGAGCCTGGATTTACCTGGAGATGCTGAGCAGGGAATCCAAGGGGGAATTCCACTGAAGAGTGAATCCCACCTGCCCTGCCCAAAGTGTTTTGGTCACCTCAACACAGCCCCTGCATGGCAGGGCCACATCCAGGGAAAGATCCTCCAGAGCAAATGAGCTCCAAAGGAAGAACCCTGGGCCCAGGGCCCAGCCCTGATCTACTGAGGTGATGCCTTCAGTTTTATCTTCCCTGCATTTCAGGCTCTGTGCTGCCCAGGGGTGCAGCTCTCAGCCTCACACTCAGGCTCACTCAGCTCTGCACACAGCAGGGACACAAAACAAATCCTGTTCCTGCTGCACCCCAAGCACAGCTGGGACAAGTGTTCAGCCCCAGAGCACAAACAAGGGTGGCTGGAGGGAGGGACAAGAAGGATGGGGCTGCAGAACCTGCAGCTGCAACTGGACAATTCAACCCCAAGGTGCAAATGGACCCAAACTGATCCAAGTGTCAGACCTGGTGACCCTTTGTCCATTTGGGGACCATTTTGGGTCCCCCTTGGGTGCAGCCCTGGCCAGGCTCTTGTCCTGCCCAAGGTGCACCCTGAAGGCCTTTCAATAAATCTCTGCTTTATTCTCTGAGCTCTGCCCAGCCTCTGCTTCAGCTCAGCCTCCTCAAGGCACCAAAAGAATCCCCAAATTTGGGCTCTGAGTCAGGCCTGGGGGGATTTACAGAAAACACGCAGCCCCTGTGCTTCCCCAGGGGAGCAGCTGAGCATCCAGGAGCCCTGAGTGACACAGAAAGTCCCTTCAGCACTCAGGGTGTCCCTTCAGCACTCAGGTCACCCCCTCTGCTTGTCAGCAGATGCCTCCCAAAGACCTGAAGCTGCTGATAAGCAGCCTGCCAGATGGTTCCCTGCAGCTTGGCACAAAGCACGTCCCTATCCTGAGATTTCCCAATTCATCCTGGAGCCCAGCAGCCCAGGAATTCACCTGTACAGGGTGGGGGGGGTTAATTGCTTTCAGGCAAACATCATCCCTCCAGCTCTCCTTGCTCAAAAATAGCAAGTGAAATCTTGCAGGAGTTTATCTGAATTACAAGGAAGATTCGGTTCCTGGGTACGAAATTGGGAGTACAGTTGTAAAAGAGGAGAATAATGAGATAAAAAAGCTGCAATCTTACAGGCAGCCCCCCCCACCACCCAGAGCTCCTGCCTCTGCGGGTTTCTGCACCAGATCAAGGCTGTAGGAGGCAAGGCCAGCTCTGAAGGCTGAGCTCTGCCCTGCCCAGGCATTTTCATGAGTTTCTGGCTGCTGACGAATGCAAATGAAGTTTCCAAGAGGAGGGGAAGAGCTGCCTCTCCCCTCCCTGGCTCTCCTTCCGTGAGGGAATATGGCCAGGCTTCAGTGGCTGTGAATCCTCTGTGTCCTCAAAGGCCTTTTAATCAACACCTACTCCATCCTCTCAGTCCCTGCTCCAGATCAGCCTTCCCCAGGCAGCATTCTCACGGGTTTTGGTGGCTCTGGCACAAGGAAATCCTGCTGTGTCCTGTGGCATGGGAGAGCAGAGCCAGGGCACAGCCAGGGTCAGCAGAGCCTGGGCAGTGGCCACAGCCGTGACACCTGGAGAGGAAGGGCCACCAGACATCCCAGGGAATTCAGTGTCCATCAGCAAAGCAGCCTGGGGGTGTGGTGGGTGCTAAACGCACACCTGGGGATGCCCCAGAGCATCCCAACAGCTGCACGGGGTAAATACAGCCCAGGCAGAACCCAAATGTTTTGCTGATTGCAGACATAACAAAAAAAAAAAAAAAAAATAAAATTCCCCTGGAGATTTATAATGAGAAGTGAGCAGAAAATACAAGCTGGTGGTACAATTTCCAATCAGCAGCCAAAGTTGTGCGTGTGCCTGGTTCCCAGTCATGCTTTTAGCAGGTATTTATTAATGGTAATTAGCACAAGTTGTTCAAATGTGTCTGCTGGAAGGCAACATCAGCATATCTCACACTGCTGCCTTTCCCTGTGCAGTACCTGGGAACAGTCCTGCTGCTTCTCTAATGAGATCTTTATTATTCTAATAATCGTCATGGATGGCAATAATGTTTTACACTTCCAAAGAAAGCTTGTGCTGGAAGGATCCCCACAGGCCTCTTCACATCCTGCAAAGGCCAACGACTCTGCCCAGGCTGGGAACCCTGGGTGTAATTTGGGAAGCCTGGATTCCAGGGGTTAAAGGGAAAAAGGAAAGGCAGTGGTGATGGGTTAAAGCCATCTCAGTGTCCAGAAGAGCTGCAGCCCCAGAAAGGAGACACTGGACATGTCTTGCTCTCAGGGGACACCTCCCCAAGGTCAAACACACACCGAGCTGGTGAAAGACAAAAGGGATGAATAAACCCAGAGAGGGAAATGAAAAATGAGTGCATTTAAAATGGAAAAATGACAGGTTAGAAACGACAGCCCGAGAAAGCCCAGAGGTTTGCAGAAATGAGGTGAGAGCAGGAGAATTTGGAGGCCACAAAGAAGAGGAAGAGGCCAGGTGCTGGTAAAAGAGACCTGAGGAACTGAATTGCTGCGGCAATGAATGTGCAAAAGAAATCAGCACAGATGGAGATGAGGTGGAGCAGGGAGGGGCACCTCCTTTTTCAAAATAAAATTAAAAGGAGCAGTAAAAGTAAGAGCAGCTGGTAAGGAGTAAAAGTAAGGGGAGAAAGTCCAAGCAAAATAGGGCAGAGTATGAGGAAAACAGAATGGGAGAGAAGAAAGGAGACTGTTCTCAGGCAGGATACAAAGGGGAAAAAAAGAAAAACTGGAAAAAAGAACAGCAGAAAGGTCCCTGTGGGTCAGAGAGTCTTGGTTAAGAATTTCTTGTCTTGCAGCGAAGAAAGGAAAGGACAAATGTGAGCCAGCAGGAGCGTGAAAAGGAATAAAAACACATCAGAGCACCTAAATGGGTCAGTGTGAAAGGGTTGGGGCATCGGTGTCTGAACAGCAGCAACAGAAAAATAGTGGAGATGTGAAGGAGCTGAGAGAGCTAAGGCACAGGGAGTGGTCGAGGCTGCTCCTGGGGTGTGCACACCTGTGCAGGCGAGGTGGGAACGTGATGGAAAGAGGAGAAAAATCAAGGAAATCGTGGCAATGAAAGGGTGTCACAGCTGTTCCCTGTCTGGGACAGAATGGTGAAAGAGGTTCTGCTGGAGGAATGTTTATAATGAGCTGGAGATTTGCAGGGCTGGAGCTGGAAATGGGTAAACGCCCCCAGATTAGTGGTAGGGGAGGGATCAGAGGGATTTTAGTACCCTAGAAAATAACACTTTACAGAACAACTGCCCATCCCCTCTGGCGCCTTGGACGTCTCCTGAGTTTCTTTGCCCAGCAGCCACTCCATAAACCAGAGGCACCACTCACCCTGAGGAGCTGTGAGGCCTCACAAAACGCTCGTGGGACACAATGACCTGGGCTGGAATGAGCACAAAAGGCTTCAGATGGAACAGAACACCAGGACAGAGCATGGATCCGTGGGCAAACCTCTCCAGTTCCCAAAGGAAAGCTCTTACAAACTCAGGGAAGTGTTTAGCAAAGCCTGGCAAGCTCAAGGACTTTGCTTCAGCAGCAGAATCCCAAATTCCAGGTGTAAAACTATTTGGACCTGGATTTTCAGGATTTTCATGGGAGGGGGCACCACAATGGAATTGAATTTAGAAAAAGCCTCTTAGGAATGAGCAGAGCCTGGAAGGAAAGAAAACAACTTACTCCTTAGGCTGTGCCACCAGGAATGTGGGGCTGCTGAGGGATGGGTTGTGTTTCCTGCACTCCACTTACCCCAAAATCCTCCCAAAACAGTGGCAGAGACCCCCAACCTCAAACCCTTAAGTCTCACCCAGCATTTCCCTGATCCCAGGGGAGGCTGGAGGCTCCTGCAGGCTGGTGCTGACTGACAAGGAGGCAGCTGCCAAAAGCAATCTATAATGGTTTGGAGATGCTTCCTTCTCCCTCCGTGCAGCCACTAATTTGAATCTCTCTCATCTACTCAGCTGCCAATATTTGAAAAACCAAAAAAAAAACCCCAACAAAACCTTACAGAATCTTAATTATCACAGGTGCTTCTGCCATTCTTTCGGGTGGGGCTGGAATTGGCCATTGGGTTTTAAAGTTATTGAAGGAGAAGAAGAGAAGAAATGAAAAATGTTGTTTGGGTTGTTGTTGTTGTTGTTTTTCCTTTGGGGAGCCAAGCTGAAGGAGATTGATCAGCAGAGGAGTACAACTTAGAGGTCAAGGAGTGCAGTGATGAAGGGAGAACCGTCAAGTGTCACAGTGAGTTACATGTTAAAGCAAAGAGAAAAAGCTCTTTGGTTATGTAAATGAAATGAGGAGGAGAAAAGAGCGAGTGAGACTACTGCAGAATGAGGGGGAAGTGAAATTACAGCCATCCTCAGTAGGACTACAGAATAAAAGCAGTGCTTGTGTCCCATTTTTAATGATGTGGATGATGACCAGGGCATCAGCAGGACAGAGACAGAGCAATGCTCCAGGGAGTACCCCAGGAGCTGAGGCACTACCCCAGCTCTGGGACCAGCAGCAGCACTTCAGGCTCCAGGGATCTCCCCTTGAGGGGCAGCCAGGATGCATCTGTCCAGGACCCAGTGCTGAAATGATTCCCTTGTGGCCCGGGTCAGACTGAAAATCCTAAACCTGCCCCATGAGAGAAAAAAAAATGGGATTTCCACCACATGCAGAATTCCAGAAGACAACTTTCTGGTTGTTTTGTATAAAGCCTGTAGGAGAGAGGGAGGTTCAGGGAAATCATTCAGATTTCAAGAGATACTTAAGATGAAATGCTTTAAACACGTCTGCGTTTGTTTCCATGTGAACAACAGGAAGGAGGGAGGGAGGAAGGAGGAAAACAAGCTGTTGCTGCAGAGGGCAATCCCACTTTTGTATTTCCAGGGAAAAGAAGCACCTCAGGTAATTCCTGGAGTGGCTGCCACCCCAAATCCAGCACTCCCATCCACCAGGGCAAAAGTAAAGTCTGGCACAAAGTGTGGTAGTTTGGTAAATGAAAAAAAAAAAAAAATCTGATTGTTCTGATACATCTTCAGCAGTTTTTCCTTCCTGGAAATCTGTTTGTCTGTCCCTGAAACTGAGAGGCAGCAACGGGGAGGGCAGACTGAACAAACCCCACGTGCTTGGGTTTTACCCAATCCCAGAACTGCAGGAATTTAGACCATCACGAAGAAGTTTTTCCTACAGAACATCAGAAAAAGTGAACCAAATGTTTCTGGCACTCTTGATCATGCAATTGATATTCCTGAGGTTTGTGCAGCTCCACGGAACTTCCTCCTTCCAAAAGCTGATGGTTCTTCAGGCAAAGGGATGTGTCAGAGCCACCCAGCCCCAGGGGCCGTGGCCAAACGAAATTCCTCCCTCCACACTTTGGATCTGGAGCTGTTTGTGCTGAAACTGGAGTCAGTGCTCTCGTGCCTGTCAGTCCTGAATCAAAGTCCAGGAGTTTTGCGGTGTTGGCTGCACGGAAATGAAAACTGTAGGGTATCCTGGTTTGCAAAACTAATTAACTTGCTGATAAATTTGAAAACATCTACAGGGAGCTCATTAAGGGGGAAAAAAAAACCACAAAAAAACCCCCTCATGAATGGCAGGGTTCACAAAGCTTAACCCCGAGGTGAGAAACAACGAGCTGAACTAAATATCACTCAGGAAAACTCCAAAGCAGCCACAAGTAGTTACACTCAGGGAAGGAGCTGGACACAGAGAGACTCCTGGGTCACCAGGGCACCTCTGCAACCAGGTTCTGCTCTGAGGTGCTTGGGAAGAAAGTTTCTTCCAGTTTGAATTTCTCGAGTGCTCAAGGCTGTCTGCTGTTTGCCCCAAGAGCCAGGTTTGGGCTGTGTTTCCTCACAGTGCTCCCCAGCCATGAGTTATTAGCACCTTGTGTACTTTCATTAAGATTTTCCATAGAAACACTGAGCAATCTTGGCCTTAGGGGTAGCCTTTTAGGAGCTCTGGCAGCTCCTCCCAGCCTGGCTCTTCCCTTTACCACAAGATCTTTTCTGTCTTGTCTTTATTTGGTTCCTCCCTCCCCTTTTAATTCTCCTGTAATCCTCGTTTTCCTCGGCATCACTAATGAGCTCCTGATGTGACACCGTGTCGAATGCTCCCTCACAGCCCCCAGAGATGGTATCAAACATGTTCCCTTTGTCTAAAAACTCCATTACCTTATCAGAGAGAGATATCGGATTAGCCTGCCACAATCTCCCTTGGAGAAAGCCTTGCTTCATCCCAGCCTATTTCCCACTTAGAGCCACGGCTTTAATTACTTCTGCCTTCAGAAGCTATGGAAAAGCTTGCATCAAGCTGAGCTCCTCTTTCAGGCTCCATGTCCCACTGTTTGCCCTTCCACATCAGGGCCCTTGGACTGGGGCAGGGGTTTTGTCCCAGCAAGGGATGGGCCCAGTGGGTTGTGCTTCCTTCTGGGCTATGGAGTCAGGAGGGGAGATCCAACCTCTTGGAGGGTAAGAAACTCCTCCCAGGGGGATTTTTCTGGCAGACTGGGCAGCTGTGACTGCTGGAAATGAGCTCACAGTCACCTCAGCTGTGGCACCACAACACGAGTTTTAGGATCTCTGAAGCTGCCACCTCCCTCAGGCATCTGGGCTGAACAGGTCTGGCTGAGTGGACTTCCCTGTCCTTATTCCTGCTCAAATGAAACCCGATTTATTGGTTGGAAAGCTGTTTGTCTGAGGAGATCCATGCCAGAGCTGGGGATCTGTAGGGAAGCCAACAATAAATGGCCATTCCCCACGCCTGGGGTTGTTCCCCCCAGGGCCAGGACCTGCATCTCTGAGCTGAGGAGCCTCTAAGAGCAGGCGATCAGGGCACTGAGCATGGGGACACCTGCAGATATCTCCATCCAGGACAATCCCTGAGGCTCTCCTCAGCACCAGCAGAATGAAACTGGCATTTTCAAGGTACAATTCACCCCACGCTCCTGCCAGAAAATCTTCCCTGCCTGCAAAGAGAGTCTGAGCAGCCCAGCTCTGAGGGAGATGTCTGCATCAGAGGTGTCAGAAAGCACAGCCTTGCGAGTCAGGGTTCATTTCACCCAAATTCCAAGTGTCACGATGCTGAAAGAGCCTCTTGTTGGAAAAAGGTCAGTTCCTCTATTCCTCGTTATTCATTATCTTTTCATATCCTTCTACCATCAGCTGTTGAAAAGCTATTATTGCAGCACGTTCAGGGCTGAAATGGATGAAGTTCTCTTCTCCCCCCATGCTGTGACCTCTGTGACGGCTGAGAATAAAACTAATGACAATAAATTATGGAGGTGTTGCTGGATATTGCCAGAGGAGTGATAAAATGTGATGGCAGTTAATAGAGCATGTTGAAAAGACACAAGGCAAGTGTTGTCTACCAGGAGACACCCAAATGCACTCGGAAAGAGAGAGAAGTGGCATCCTGGTGCTCAGGGCCAGAGCACTCGAGTGCTCCCTGCAGTTTTGAGCTGTAACCTGCGTGGTGCTTTGTTGCAGGAACCCTCTTATTAGAGAGCAAAAACGAGCCGAGGCACAGACTTCTTGTTAAACACAGCATAAAAAAAGGGTCCTGGTTTATTCCTCTTCACGCCTGAGTCATCTTAACTCCTTAACTATTCCCTGACACCGGCTGCTGCAAGCTCCTGCTGTGGGTTTCCCTTGCAGCCTCTGACTGCTGGTTATTTCCTGCTGANCCTGGCCTCACAGCAGGGATTCTCTCCTTCATGCTCCTCAAGGTTCCTCCTCCATGATGATCCTCCCCTCACCAGCTCACCCCCTCTTTTATCTCATTCATCCTTACTGGATAGAGCTGTGACTCATCAGGGGCCAGGCTGTGTGGGGTAATTAACACAGCTGCTACTGATTAGGGGTGAGGTGCCCTGTATTCCCTTCTCCTACCGTGCTTTGCCTCCTCTCCTGCACAGCGTGTGCTGCTTCCCAGTCTGCAGCCACCAAAAACCACACCTGCTGCACAGGTGTGCTCTTGATGACTGGAATCTGGCTTACTTAGAGACCAAAGTCAAAAAAATACAAGCAGATATATTTAATGAGGGGCCTTCAGGTACGTTAAGGGCAGGTGAAGCCTCCCCAAGGGGCTACACCCAAAATGCATGATGGTCATGTGTTCTTCAGACATATATAGGTTTGGTCAATTTGCAATCAGGGGTTAATTGTCCAATTACAGCTTCAGGTAATGAAGTCACATTCCCCCAGTTTTCTCCCCCCAATTCACTTTTATTTATACTTTCTGGGAGCTGAGGCTGTGCTGTGTCATTGGTTGTCAGGCCTGGACAGATTGTTTTGTCTGACCAAACTGTGAAGAGAGCTTGCAAACACTCTATATGGAGCTCTGAAAAACAGAAAAGCTAAAACCTCAAGGCACCACTCTCACCTTCCCAACCTCTGTGCCAGCAGCAGGTCCTTGTGGCCCTCTGCAATCAAGCCCAGAGCAGCAGAGCAGCAGGGCTGGTGTCCCCAGTGCCCAGCTCAGATCACTCCTGTCCTGGTGCCTGACAGAGTGCCATGAACCTCTTGTTAGTCACTGTCACACACCGTGGCCTCTCAGGGCCTGCAGATACTGCCCCGGTGACAGGGATGCTGTGAGGACACGCCTGGCTTGGCAGCAGCAGCGTGGGAACAACGTGTTTGGCTGCTCCAGACAAACAGAGGAATAGCAGAGGGGGTTTAGCAGCTCCTGGATGTCTTTGTGCTTTTGTACAACACATCCCAGCAGCGCCAGCAGAGCCCTGCCACGGTGCAGGGAGAGTGAAGCAGACTCCTCCTGACAGATTGCTGCTCCCGTGTTTGGTTTGTCAGAGCATGTACAAACTCCCTGTCTGCAGAGATGAGATAATCACAGGCTGCTGGGGGATTTGAGTAGCTCTGAGTATGTTCAACAAACATCAAGGACAGCGAGTCTGGGATGCTGGAAGAAAGGCTCATCAGCATACCCTGTTCACTGCTGATCCCACTTGAGGGTGCAGTGCAAAGGGCAGGCCCTGCCTGACCCCTTATCAAACTGAGCTTGCCCTGAGACTTCAGTGGTCCTTCTCCCCACTCTTGTGGGTCCTGTCACCCTCTGGCAGTGTGAGGAGCTCAGGTACCTGTGATTTTTTTCTCTGGCTTTAGGCCAAACTCCCTCAGCCCCCTTAATCCCTCCACTGACCTGGGGTTGCAGAGCACAGCTCACAGCTGGTCTCCTGTGAGCAGGGGTTGCTGCAGCTCATTCTCCTCTGTGCTCTGCTCTAACCACTAATCTCAGATGTTTTAGGCTGGACTTTGTTAAGGAACGACCTCCCTTTCAGCCTACCACAGATTTGGGAAGCTTGAGGTATTTCTATCAGCACGTGCCGACTCTTCTTTTTATCTCCTCCACCCTCCTGCCTGCCTTTGGAAGGACAACACTGTGGGAGTGTTGTGGCTGAGCAGCTTGGGGGTTTCAGCACAGGGCTGGTGAGAGGCAGAGTAAATCACAGCAGAGAGGGAGGGATGGCTGTGGCTGCAGTGTGGGACATCCTGGGGCAGGGCAGCCCTGAGCAGAGCCCTGCAAGGTCTCTGAGTGGCTGCAGGTGAGACCCAACTCCTCAGCAAGACCCCACTGCTGCACAGGAGCAGGGAAAGCAGAGGGGAAGGGTAAATAAAGCACAGCAGAGCTCATCTCCCATTCCAAAGAGCAGCAGCCCAGAGGCTGCTAATTAAACAATATCTCCCACGAAGGCAGGCAATGAGGGTGACATTTACCTCTTGTGGGCTATAAATACCCAGCCATAAGCAAACATTTCTAATCAGTGATTAGGGGTGAGGTTATTTTCCCTGACGTTGTAAGTGATTGTTTGTTTACGCAGAGTTAATGGGCAAGATCATGCTGGAGGTGCTGGCCAAGGATCCGGAGCTGGTGCCTGCCCCAGTGCTTTGGCACCACGCTGAACTGGGTCACCAGGTTGGGAGGGCATCCCAGACCCTCCAGAACAACCTCCTGAGCCCTGAGGGGTTTTTTTTCCAGGGTCAGTGAGGCAAAAAGCAGAGTGGTGATGGCCCTGCATGGCCTCCTGCTGTCCTGAGCCAGACACGGGGCTGTGTGTGCCCTGGGCATGGGGCACTCCAGCCCACCTTGCTGGGGGCATCCCCCCCTCAGCTGGGGTGAAGCCTGGGGGGGATTGAGTTTGAGATAAGTGCTGAGAGAATGGAGGGAGGAGGCCTTTGCCCAGACTGCTTCCAACCCCACCAGAGGCAGGCACCGTGCCAAGGTGCCAAAGTCCCCTTTTTGGCAAAGCCCTCCTTTCCTGCAGGCTTCTGTGCAGAGCTGAGAGCAAAACCAGCGGGTAAGGAGCTTTGCCACAGGATCTGGGGAGGGAGAGGTGTTTCTCACAGCTCCAGCCTTTCCAGCCCAGCGAACACCCCCAGCCCACGCCGTGCCCTCAGCTGCCGCGGAGAGCACGGGCAGGGAAACACAAAGGGGCACGGGCAGGCTCCTGCCTGGTGACCAGCACAGCCCAGAGCCCTGCCAGGGATGGGGACAGGTCTGGAGCAGCAGCTGCTGTAATGGTTTGTGACAGCTCCTGTCTGTCCCTGGGGTGTGACACACTCCAGCGTGGAAGCAAACCCAGCGAGCGGGGCTGGGAGAGCCGGGAGCCGGCGCAGCTCGGGGAACTCCTGTGCCCACAGCATCCCTGCTGACGTGTCTACATTTTATTCAGTATGCTTTTTCCTCCCAAAAGTAGAGAGCTGGAGGGGCTGAGACAATGCCCTTTGCGGAGACGTGGCAATAAAATGTCTGGGCTCATCCCTCCTGGCAGGGCAGGGCCGGATGGTGACCCAGCCGAGCAGCTGCTGCCCTCAGGACTCCCAGAGCTTCTCTGGCCTGCTCCCGTGCTCATTGCTCAGCACCCCATCGTCTGTTCAGGCTGGAACGTTGGTGTTGCACCGTTCTGGCAGTGGCTGCTGGGTTTTTTTGGGCTGAGGTTGTGACTAATCCCTGTTCCCTGCACAGAGCAGTGAGGGGCACATCCCAGCCAGCCCCACTCTCCTGGAGAGGGAAGGGCTGGCTGGAGTGTGCTGGGCAGGGCTCTGGGAAGCAGAGTGGTGATCCTGGGAATCACTGTGGCATTCCAGGGAATCATTGTGGTGTTACTGGGAATCACTGTGGTGTTACTGGGAATCACTGTGGTGTTACTGGGAATCACTGTGGCGCTACTGGGAATCACTGTGGTGTTACTGGGAATCACTGTGGCGCTACTGGGAATCACTGTGGTGTTACTGGGGATCACTGTGGCATTCCTGGGAAGCAGTGTGGTGTTACTGGGAATCACTGTGGTATTTCTGGGAATCACTGTGGTGTTACTGGGAATTACCGTGGCATTACTGGGAATCACCGTGGCATTACTGGGAATCACTGTGGCGTTACTGGGAAGCACTGTGGCATTCCAGGGAATCACTGTGGTGTTACTGGGAAGCAGAGTAGTGTTCCTGGGAATCACTGTGGCGTTAATGGGAATCACTGTGGCATTCCTGGGAATCACTGTGGTATTTCTGGGAAGTGCTGGGAAGCTCTGGGAAGCATGGGGAGCACCTGGAAAGTAGTGTGGAGCTCTGGGAAGCAGTGTGGTGTTCTTGGGAATCACTGTGGTGCCCCTGGGAAGTGGCAGGAAGCTCTGGGAGCTGTGGCTGCACGGGAGCTGCTCTCAGCAGAAACCTGCCCCAAATCTGAGCACAGGAGCCAGCGAGCAGATGGGGAGCAGCTCTCAGAGCCCAGAGCCTGGCTCAGGTCCGGGGCAGCCCTTCCCTTCCCTTCCAGGCTGCTGATTTCACATTTCTGTCCCAACGTTTGCTGCCCTGTAACCCCTGGCAGGGTTCCTCTGCCCGTGCCACTCCTGGTGCTGTGGGGCCTGGCAGGGGCAGGGCTGTGCTCTGCAGCTGGGCTGGGCTGGGGTGGTTCTGCACCACGAACCAGGAGCCACCAAACACCAGCACAGCTGAAATATGGCTTTTATGACAGCAAATGACACCAGGTGTATCTGTTGAGCTCTTGGCGAGCTGATTTCAGCTCCCAGCCATCTGTGCAGCCTCATTTTTCCAAGCCTGGGGGCTTTCAGTGCTCCAAGCAGCACGTGCAGCCTCAGCACTGCCTTCCACCCCCTTGGCACCACGCTGGAGAAGTCCTGTGGCAGGAAAAATGTGGGAAGGATCAGCTGTGGGAAGAGCTTTGGCTGGGCAGTGCCCCAGTTCAGTTCAGTTCCCCAGGGGATCCACAGGATAAATGGCACATTTATATGATTTTATATTTATTTTATTATGGTATTATTTATATTATTATACTATTTATCATCTCATTATATTATTTATCATATAATTATATTATTTATAATATCGTTATATTATTTATCATATAATTACATTATTCACCATACTATCATATTATTTATTGTATTATTATATTATCTATTGTATTATTATATTATTTACTGTATTATTGATTATCGTATTATAATATTATTTATTGTACTATTACATATTTATTTTATTCACAGGATAAACGACACGTCATTTGTCACATCATTTGTCACATCATTTGTCACATTTACACCATAAATGGCAGACATAACTTAGCAGGGAGTATCAGCTCCTCATGCACTTTATTTCTCCAAGAAGCTGCATTTCCCCAGCGGGATTTTCTAGAAATTTAAAGCTTCAGCTGGACACGATCTGGGTAGAGAGAGCAGAATAAATAAATGTGGTGCTAAAGAAAAGCAGTGTCCAAGGGAGGGGAGCCCGGGTATGGAAATGGGGAAGGGGCACATAAAATGAGACCTGGTGCTTGGTAGAGCTTCCCCAGCCTGATCTTGGAGAACCTTCCTGGGGGGACAGGTTTGCATCTGGACTGAGGGAACTGCAGGGTGGCATTATCCCCATGCTCATCCCATTATCCCATGAATCCCATCCCATCCCATGGATCCCATCCCATGAATCCCATCCCATTATCCCATGAATCCCATCCCATCTCATTCCATTATCCCATCCCATCCCATTTTCCTATCCCATTTTCCTATCCCATTTTCCTATCCCATTTTCCCATCCCATTATCCCATAGATCCCATCCAATTTTCCCATCCCATGGATCCCATCCCATTATCCCATGAATCCCATCCCATTTTCCTATCCCATTTTTCCCATACCATTATCCCATGGATCCTATCCCATCCCATTTCCCCATCCCATTATCCCATGGATCCCATTATCCCATGGATCCCATTATCCCATGGATCCCATTTTCCCATCCCCTCTCCTTGCCTCCCACCTTGGTACAAAAGTGAGATCAGGAACCTGACCTGGCTAAAACTCGGTGATGAAACCAGTCAAATGAAACAGCAGAGAGGATTTCCTGCCAGATCCTACAAAAGCAGGCACGAGGGAGGGATGAGGATCATTTCCCTGGGGGCTGAGCAGGGAGCAGGATCCTCTCCTCCAGTGCCATCGCCCCTGGCACCCGGTTAATCTGACCACAGGGCAGCTTTGCTTGGCCTGGGTGAGTTTGGTGCAGAAATAAAATGAAATAAACCCCGATAAAACCCAATAAAAGCTGTGTTCCAGCAAGCAGAGCTGAGAGTCCAATCTGCCAACCTAACTATTCCCATGGAAGGCAGGGAGTGAGTAAATAAATGGGAATTGCTTTGCCTACAGGAGAGAGAGAGAGAGCTCACTCTGCTGTAAACCCTGTCCTCTGCCAGATCCCCCTCTCCAAACAGGAAGGCAGAAAATATTCCAGGAGTTATCAAGGTGGTCAAGAAAACACAACTGAGATTAGGGGGGGGAAATAAATATCTGAGGTTGAACCCAAACCCACAGGTTCAAAATAAACAAACCTTGCACTGGATGGGATTTAATGCCCCTCCCAACCCAAACCATTCCAGGATTCCCTGACCTGCCCTCAGCTCCCTCAAAGACTCCGCGCCACTTCTCCCTTTGCTGGAATTGACGCCCTGCCAGAACCCAGCAGGGAATCCTTGGGGGAAAAGCGAGATTTTGACACCACCACACACAGATTTTTATATAAAATCGCCGTTTTTGAAAGCCGCTCCTTAACGCGACTTCGGTTGGACTTAAGCAGATGCTTAAAGTTAACCATCTGCTTAATTGCTGATAGGATTAAGATTTAAATAGAGCTCTCCCTTCTTCCCTAACGGGGAGCCACTTTCTTTGTGCCTTTAATAAAGCACTTAAGGCCACGGCTCATTTTAAGGGCTTGATTAGCGCTGGTGACTTCTTTATCTGCTTGAAGATAAGCTCAGCCTTAGATCGCATCTGGATCTTAATCGTCCCGAAAGCCCTGGCCCAAAGCCACCTTCCGCGGTTGACAGGCATGCAAATGAGCCTCCATCCAGGGAAAAAACAAAACGCCAGGATCCAGCAGGAGGGTGGAATTCATTTCAAGCCGTCACAACAGACAGGTCCTCGCGTTCCTGGCCCCTCGCAGCCGCTCGTCGCTGTCTCACACCGAGGGGAAGACACCTCCAGGCTGGCCATGCCTTGGTGACAGATGAGGAGCAAGTGAATTTCTGTGGCTCTAGAGTGATTTAAAACCAGTTAAGGAGCTCAGTCTATTTATCTGCGTCGTCGCGTTGCTTACAGCAGCGCACATTTATCACTCCCGAGGCTGGGAAAGCCCTGCTGGGCTCAGGGCAGGCTGGATCCCACCCTGCTCTCCAGTCTCTGTGAGCACCTGGGGACAGGACAGGGACAGGGAATGATCCAAAGCCATTCGGTTCCATGGCAAAATAAATAAGATTATATTTATATTTTTATTTTTATTTTTATTTTTATTTATATTTACGCTTATATTTATATTTATATTTATATTTATATTTATATTATTTATATTTATATTTTTTTATTGGAGGGTGGCAGGCAAGGGGTTTGGCTCCCACTGATTCCTGTTTCTCTTCAGTCTAAAGAGCAGCCAGGGACAGCCAGGCCCTGGTGCTGCCCAAGGGAAGGCAGTGACCAGGGTTGGATTTCTGCTCTCCAAGGGGATTTGAGGTCCAGCACTCCTGGTCTCGCTGGAGAGCCCTTCTCTCAGGCATCTCACCCTCAACTTTTTCTCTTTATACTTTGTGGAAGAGGGGAAAAAAAAAAAAACCAAAAAAACCCAACAGAGCAGGACTTCGTGTTCCCTTCTCCTTTCTGCCAATCCCATGGGGTTAAGAGGGACGGGGCGCCACTTCCAAAGGTATTTGCATAATTATCCCAGCACTGGGAACGTGCCGGAGCTGGCTGCCTTCCAGCAAAGGCTGCGTTTAACTAATCCTGCTGGAGACACCCGGACTGTTTATACCTTCTGGAATCGGCTCCATCTCCAGCAATGCCCTTTAAAGGACACGTCTGGTTCTCTCCTGACCGTGCGTTTTCCCCGCGAGTGGCACATCCTGGATGTGATTCCAAAGGGGCTGCTCCCCCAGGTGTGCGCTGCTGCCTGGTGTCACCCAGGCTCAGCTGGTGGATTTCTGAGGAATCCAGGCCACGTTTCTCCAATTTGTGTTTCCAAGGCGGTGTGGAGATCTCACAGAGGGGATCCCAGGCACTCCTTTGTCAACACCAGCCAGGTTCGGGCTCTGCCAGGCAGAAAGTTCTTGTTCTTTCTCTTCATCTGGATTTCTTCTCGTCCTTTCTCCACATTTTTTTTTTTTTCCTGATTTATTCTGGAACGTGTCAGGAAGGGCAGCAAGGGGTTAGGCAAAAACAGCGAAAATCAGAGCAGAGAGAGCAGGAAATGCTGCGGGGTGGGGGGAGGCTGAACCCCTGCTCCAGGTGAGTTCAGACATTCCCACCTGCCTGAGGGCGCCGTGGCTGCTGCTCTCCGGAGCAGAGGCATCGCTGGGGGGGATCCCTGAGAAGGAAATGTCTCTTGGCACTGCCAGGGAGCTCCTGCAGCCAAACCCTGAGAGCAAATCCTGCTGAGGAGCCTGCAGCAGCTCCAGGTGGGAGAGGCACCAACCTCCTGCCTGACCTTGCTGTGCCAGCACCTCCCAGAGCCCCCGCGGCACGGGGAGGGTGCTGGGCACCCCTGGCAGGCTCTGCTGATGGGGCTGGGACAGCAGGGTCTGCCCAGGGACAGGCCTGGGGGACGCTGAGTTGATCAGAGCCTTTCAGAATCCCTTTGGAGCTCCCTGAAGCTCCCAGCACCTCCAGCGTGGTTTTTCCAAAGCCTTGAGCTCCCGTGGGCTGCCCCAGCCACAGAATCCTGGAGTCATTCTGGTTGGGAAAGGCCTTTGAGATCCCCAAGTCCAACCACCAGCCCAGCCCTAAGGCCACGTCCCCCTGTGCCACATCCACAGGTTGTTTGAACCCTTCCAGGGATGGTGATCTACCTCCTCCTCGGGCAGCCCATTCCAGTGCCTGAGCACCCCTTCTGTGAAGGAATATTCCCAAATATCCACCCTGAGGCTGTTCCCTGGGATAAGATCCCAAATCCCCCCTGACTCTCCCCTCCTGGCAAGGAGCTGTGCAGAGCCACGAGTTCCCTCTGAGCCTCCTCTTCTCCAGGCTGAGCCCCCCCCCGGTTCCTTCAGGTGCCCCTCAGGACCTTGGCTGGGATGGAGAGTGACAAACCTGGGCTGGGGGAGCATTTCCAGTCCCCCTCCTTCTATTTTGTGGCCAGTGATTCCACCTGCCTTCATCATCTCCCCCCCACCCCTCCAGGTAAACCAGGAGCTGTTCGAGCTGCCTGTCCTCCCCCATAAAAAGGGACATGATTAATTAGCAGCCGATTTGTGCTTGCAAAATCCTATTAAAAATTCCCCTGCGTGTTATGAAAAATCTAATTTATTATTTTTTTTTCCCCCACCCCGAGTTTTCCAGGGCTGTTCCTCAAAAAAGGAATAAAGCCTGGCAGGTGTGAGCACACCTGTTCCGGGCTCAGGTACAAGCCGGGCTGGCAGCCCCCACCCCGGAGCTGTTTGTGAGGCTTGCCTGGGCGGGGAGGAAAAGCCGACATGGAAAATAACAGTCCCAGAATCAGCGCAGGATTTGGATAGCGTGGGATACTAAAGAACAGGGCCATTCACCGCTTAATGAGGATTAAAATAACTCCTGAATAGCTGCCTTATTCCCCGAGCATCCTGTTCAATGAATGAGTCACAGGATTACTGTGGAAAAATAGGTTGGAGCGGTAGAACAAAAAACCCGACATAATGGATATCGAAGGGAGGGCTGGGGGGGACAACCTTTCATCGGCGTTTCCAGCCCCTCTGATGACTGACACGCCGACTCTACCAGCAGCTTAACTCCTGGCTTTGTCTGGAGCCCAGTTTTTGGGGGGGTCAGCGTGCCTGGGGAGTGGCAGGCAGGTGCAGGAACACTCTGCAAGCAGGATATTCACAGCACAGGGATATTCGCAGCACAGGGATATTCGCAGCACAGGGATATTCACAGCACAGGGATGAGCTCTTGGCTTCTGCACGCGAAAGGCAGCTGGGGTTTAACGATCCATGAGGCTGAATATTCCTGTGCTCATCACCTCCGAGCCCTGCCTGGCTCAGGACGGGGTTTGGGCTTTGCTCCCCAGTTCCTGGGCTGCACTTTGCTGCTCTCAGTGCCCAAAATCGCTGGAGAAGGGTTGGTGCCTGCTGCCCTTCCCAGCTCTGCTCGACCACTGAAGGTCGTTTGCTCAAGGCTTCCCCTCCGGAGTGCAAACTGTGAACAGAAAATGCCGGAGGGGCTGGTGGGTGATGAACGAGGAGCTCTGTGCTGGAAGTGTTTCACAGAATTCACAGAAT
>VWYO01007759.1:21210-37338 GCA_013400275.1 Rhadina sibilatrix
AGTGTTGACTGCAGCTTTTCTGGAGGCTGCAGAGCTCCCGCCCCGGTGACTGCACAGCTCTTCCCAGCCTCCTTCCCGCTGCGGTTCCCGGGCTGAAGGCGATCTTTTCCGGTCTGATCGCATGGCCAAGGAATGTACGTGCACATGCAGCGTGTCTGCAGGCAGTTAAGTGCCAACAGCCGGGTTTTTCTGGGAGAAGCACAGAGGAAAAAACGATGCCCAAGTTGCTGCTTCCCCGAGTCCCTCTGGATTTGGGAGGTTGACCCGGCTGGCCCATCCCCGACCTCGGTGTCTCCACCCGCGTTGTGGGTGTGCGTGGCAGCGATTTCTGCCTCTCCACGGTCAATAAACTCTTGGCCAAGTGGAACAAAAATATTCAATCCTGTTAGTTTGGAAGGTAATTCCAGCTAATAAATAAACGGGGTTGGGAAAAAAAAAACCCCGGTGATCCAGCGTGGCCAACGAGCGCATCATCGGCGCTCCCCCAGAGACGCTGCGGAGGGGGATGAGGGTAATTAACAAAGCAATTAATGCAAGATATGAAGCTGCTTCCCAAATATACAAGGAAATCCAGACTCCAGCTGTGCTGGCATTGCTAGTCCTGGCAAAGGCCCTGTCTGTGCTGGAAGGGGGATGCACGTGGCGTGTTCGTTTGCAGGATCCTTTATGCAGGAGAAGCAGCAGGTTGGGAATTTGGCATCTTCCAGCAGGTCCCAAACCTCTCCACGAGCTTTGGTGGGATCTGTGCTGCCCCCTTGTCTTGGTTTGGAAAGACAGGTATCTGCCAGGCAAAGCTGGAGTTTCCCTTAGAATGGAGAATNAAAATAAAGCTGGAAAAGGCCAACTGGAGCAGGAGGACCAGCAGCTCTTCCCAGCTGCCAGGGCTGGGTGATCCAGGGCTGGAACTCCCTGAGCATCTTTCCAGGCCAGCTGCTTTGTCAGCTTGGAGCTCTTGGAAAGAAGAATGGGATGATGTTTCTGCAGCAGAGCCAACATCCAACACGCTCAGCTTGGCTGCAGTCTGTGCATGGGGCCGTGCTCAGGCCTGGAGCTGGATGGAAATGCCTTTAAATGTGGATCTAAGTTGGATCTTAATCTATTTCTGTGCTGCGGGTGAGCTCAGGGAAAGGGGAAAAAACCCCAAAGACTGCTGCTGGCTCCAATTGCAAAGATCATATATATTTATATATATATAGTAAATAAATGGAAAGGTTTATCTCTATTTGTGTTGAATGAATCCCTGATTTTATGGATCAGATAAACCTGATGACACCACACGTTACAGAATCCCAGAATGGTTTGGTTTTGAAGGGACTTGAAAGCTCATCAGTTCCAACCCCCTGCCATGGGCCAGGACACCTTCCACTATCCCAGGCTGATGCAAGCCCCAATGTCCAACCTGGACTTGGACACTTCCAGGGATTCAGGGGCAGCCTCAGCTTCCCAGGAAAGGAAAGGAAAGGAAAGGAAAGGAAAGGAAAGGAAAGGAAAAAAAGGCTCTGATGTGGCTCCAAGTGCTGCCGTGTAATTTTTTGGGGCAGACACACCACCCTCTCTTGGTTTGTGGGAACTGGAACTGGATTGGGGCATCTCTGCCCTTCCTTTACACCAGCGTGAAGCCTTGGGAGCACCTCCCCATCTCCCAGCCGTGTCTTCCCGGCACCGACTCCCCTCTTCCCAAAATATCCTCTCCACAAAGCTCTCACAGCTCAGGCTGCCCCAGCAGCATTCTCAGGGCGTTGCCTGCGGGCCTTCCCACTGAATTATATATAACACTTGGGTTTGGGGTGGGATTTTTGGGAAGGAAATCCGTTGCCAAGCAATGGAGCTGTGGCCCGGCTCTCTCCTCCTAAACTGAGACTTAGAAGTGTGTGTAAAATATCTGAGACATCTCAAGTGGGGTTGCAGGAGGCTGGATGAAGGGAATGTGGTGGGAAAGCTGCTGCTGGGGTTGGGAAAAGGTTTTCCTTTCGTTTTCCAGAGCCAAAGCTGGAAGTGGAGAGTTGTTTGATCCCAGAGGCAACAAAAGATATGAGGGATCATGAGAAATCCCTCAAGGGTCCTGTGGGGAGTTCTCCCCATGGATTTACACCTAGGACATGTCCTGGACAGCAAGGATAAAAAACACTGGGTTTTCTCCCCAAAGGGAAGGTGGGATCAGCCCCAGATGCTGGGGGATTAATCTCAGCACCACAAACTGCAGCACGAACTGCGGCACCCACTCGTCAATCCATGGCACCCACAGTGGGTGTGGATGAACCAGAGGGTCAATACTGACTCACATCCCACAGCTGGGGGGCTGGCAGTGCCTGTTGGCCTCCCTGGGGAAGCTCCAGTGGGAATGACAATGCCAATCCCAATGCCAATCCCAATCCAGTGACTGGCTTCATTCTGATGCTGATGAGCATCGCTGCAGCCCCAGGTGGGAGCCCCTGTTTTGCTCCAGGCCTGGAACAGCCCCACAGGAGGGTTTCAGCTGACAGCAATCCAGAGGGATAGGAAGTTTTCCTGATGTTTTCCCCAGCTGTTCAGCTTGGGAGGGAAATCCCACTGGTGTGCTTTCCTCATTAACCGCTGTCACATTTTCCAGGCAGAGCCTCGGTGTGCCAGGCGCCGATTTGCATCACCAGATCACAAGGATGTGACCTAATTAAATTTCAGCTCTTTTCAATATGATTTTCATACTCACACTGGGTTTATTTCTTTCTTTTTTTTTTCTGGACCTGTGGAACCAGCTGTGTCGGCAGAGATGTTTCAGGCTTGGAATGGAAGTGGAGAAAACATCTAATTTCCCACTGGGAGCGGCTGCGGAGGCGAGCTCTGGGGTCTCTCCAAAGACTTTCTCTGCTCCCAAAGTTTGATTCACAAGAGTGCATTGTGTTATTTTTTTTTTTAGGGCAGATTTTTTTTATTATTATTATTATTTATGCAGAAGGGAATATGTTAATCCCACCCCTCTTCCCATACAGATGGATTTAGGTCACACTGGGAAGAAGGGTGGGAGAACCTGGAGTGAACCACAACCCTCCTGGAACAAAAAAACCTTCCCAGGGCTCAGCACTGGGTCTGACAAGAGGTCTCCAGTCAAGACAGATCCTATCAAACCCCACCAAGGCCCCTCAGCACAAGGCAAACTCAACCATTCCATGCACCCAGACCTCCCCAGGAGTCTTTTAACCCCCCAAAAATATTATTTTCAGTGTTAATTTTCCCTGGGAAGGACCCATTCACCAGAGAGGGTAACACAGGAGGGTATCCCAGCTGGTTTTTTGGCTGAACGAGCAGAATCCCCTGCGTTTTCTCGTTGCTATGGCGAGGGGGGAGAGCTGGGATTTTTGTGCACGGGTTGGTAAATCCGGCCCGTTCTGCACGGCTGATTTGCCCTCCAATTAATTAAGGGCATTCTTCACTTCCCCTCGCAATTAACATAAAGAAAACCCAATTAACTCGTGCACAGTGGACGCCAAGCACTGCCTTGGGCGGCGTGAAACCTCCCTGCTCTCCTGCAGGAAAAATCCAGAGATTGTCTGGCTGACCACAGACCCCACAGCGGAGCCCAGAGCCCGTCGTGTTGCCATCCCATATCCCACAGGAACCACCCTGCTCTCCCTGAGGTGTTCTCCCTGAGCTTTGCCACACCTGATGATGTTGGGGTTTGCCTACCAGCTGGGAATTGGGCTGGGAAAGGAGATTTGGGTGGAAAAGGAGATTTCTGGCCACCCTCAGGGCAGGCTGGTGCCTCTCCCCACAGCTCCTGGGCCATGGTGGTCACTTTGCTGAGAGCCTGGAGCAGAGTAGGTACAAAGGGCACTTCTGATCCCTTGGTCACTCATCCTCCTATTTTTACAGCTGAAGCCATGAGTCTGGGAGCAGAGTCTGGGAGCAGTCTCTCTGTCCATGGCATCCACACCCCAGTGGCCACACCTGTAATCCCTGCCATGAGGTGCAGCAGGTATTTCCTGTTCCAGGACTGCTCCAACTCGCCCTGCATGGCTCTGGCTGCCCCGAGCAGCTCCCAGCTCTCCTGGCCCTCCCAGATGGATTTGGGTCCTGCAGAGCAGTGTGGCTGCAAGGATGAGCTGTGCTCTCTCCAGTCTCCCAAAATAAATATGGGAGGAGGGAGGGGATGGCAGTGCCCTGCTAAGATAAAGGGTCAGCGGTGACACGGTCTGAGCTGGCTCCCTCCTGCTGTCTCACCAAGTCCTTGGGATTTGCCCCCAGGATTTGCCTCTGGAATTCCCACACTGCCACAACATGCTGAATTTGCCTCACCCAGGGGATGCCTGATCTCTGAACAGGGAGGTGACTTGGTGACTTCCAACTACTGTCCTACATCACTTTATCACCTCCACTGGATTCTGAATTTCAGTTTGGTTGGATAAACCATGCTCTGGCTGGTTTATCAGCTCCCAGATGACCTGGAACACACCCAGTGTCCTCCCCGAGCCAGGAATTGCCAAAAATCCCAAGTGCTGGCACCACCAAGCTTTTTGGTTTTGGCTAGTTTAACACTTTTTAGCTGTTTGTGTCCAGTGCATTGGGTTTGGATGAGCAGCCTCCTTCCTGCAAAGGCACCTGGAGCATCCTTCATTTCCAGCACTGAGCCCTGAGCTGAGCTGCAGGGTTGTCCGTGGAGGGGTGAATCCCATGTCCCCCACACCCTCCCCAGGGCCACCCACGGTGCTGTGACAAAGCGATCACACCAAGCACTGCAATTCCTGAACGTCCAACCCCGACCACGACATCCAACCCTGTCCTCAGCCCCTGCCGATAATCCTCGGGGACAAAAGACCCCGAGGGCAGCTCCCGCCCCCGCCTGTAATTCCTCCCCTTCACCCTAATCCCCGTCCCTTCTGTCGCAGCGGCCAAATCCAATTAACCGTGCAAGGATCGCGCTCCACCGGCGTTCAAACGCAGCCGCGGGAGCCCTCGCCATGGGTGGGGTGGGGTGGCAACGCTGGGGTGGAGGAGCCATCCCTGCCTTGAGTGGGGTTTATTCCCCCCAAAAAAAGACTTTCTGAGAGCAGGGAGTTGTGTCTGGGCGAGGAGTGAGGGAGGGGAGGCGGTCTGGGACTCGTGGCTGTCGCTCTACTGGGGGTGACTCTTTTTTCCCAGTCTCCCAGTTGGCTTGGTTGTGGTAGAAGCTTCCAAGGCCCCACTCCAAACAACCACGTGGGTCTCACTCACTCATCCTCCAAGTCTTAATATCCACTTGCTCAGGGTTTGCCATGAGCCTCTGAGCTCTGTTTCACGTCTGCTTGCAGAGGAAGATGCTCTGGTTCACCTCCAACCTGGCACGGAGGACGGTTGGGGATTGGAAGGATGTTCTCCAACCTGGCCACACTCCCAAGGGTCCCAATTTTTTTCCCATGATCTTGTTTGCCAAGAAGAAAAAAGGACTCAGCATGGAGGTAGCACAAATTCAGGACGGTTCCAGTGAACCCCCATCAGGACCAGAGCAGAGCCAAAGAAAAACCCAACAGTTTGGATTTGCAGCTTTTGCCAGGCTGAACTCAAGCTGCTGTTGGGATGTGAAATCTGGTGATTTTGGGATGGTGAAGCTTCTGGGATAGAAAAAGAAGGGCACAAGGGGAACCGGAGGGTGCAAAGGCAGCAGAACAGTGAGGAAGGGCTTTGGTGGGGGCATGGAGGATGTGCCAGGGAGACGCTGCTTTTCGGGCACAGATTGGGTAAAAGGTGAATAAATGCTGGTTGGCCCCAGGAGCTGCAGAAGGACCAGGCTGTGCCTTAGATGAGGCAGAGAAACACGTGGAAACCGAGGCTGAGTCCAAGGGGACGAGGTCCAACCGGCCAGGGGACGGCTGCGGGCGGCACATTGACCACTGGCAGCAGCTCCCAGACCTGAGCTAATGTTTAGCTCTGGACTTTGCCAAGTTGTCCAAGGGGCAAAGGAGGAGGAGGAGGAGAAGGAGGAGGAGGTGACCCGAGGGGGGTGGAGGGTGGCTGCAAGTTGGGCCAGTGCCCAGGGCTGTGACTCCTGCACGAGCTCCAGCTCAGAGGGAGACATTTCTGGGGGTAGTTTCTGCTGGTTTGGTCCTGGTTCAGCAGGACATTCCCTGACAAGGCCCTGCTGAGCTCCTTCATTTAGCTCAGCTCTTCCTGATGTATTTTATTCCCAACACATTGGGCTCCAGACAGCATTTGCAAACATTTACACTGAGGGGACACTATCGTGGACAGAGTGAGGAGCCTGGTGACATTGCTGACAAAGCTGCAAACGTGTCCCCAGCGCTGGCCCAGGGCTGAGCACATCCCATTGGCCTGGATAACCCACCCTGGCAGGTGCCTCATCTCTATTTAAACCCCCTCTCCTGGGATGTAATTAAGGACGTGCCTATTAATTGCTGTGTCACACCAGCACGGATCGTCCCTGTCACCACCGCTGCTCCCTGGGCAGCTCCCATTGCCATGTGTCTCCTCTCCATCCCCATCACCTCTACCCTTCCCAAACCTTCACATTTTGAGTTCTACCTTCCTAGGCAATTTTGCACAGCAACGTTCTCCAATCCCAGATTATTCTAATGACACCGTGGAAGAGCTAAAAATAGGAGAAAGGCATTTTCTGCCTCTCCCCCAGCAGCCACTGTCGGGAGCGCGGGGACGGCACCGGCAGTGGGAGCCTCTGAGGTGTTTGCAGGGAGCGTTTGGAGAGTATCACACCTCCCCTTTCCCTTCCCAGCCCTGGATCTTTAAATATCTGGCCCAAATCCACACAAGCCTGTAGCTGCTTAACTCCTTCCTTGCACTCCAAATCTCCAAAGGAAATTGGGCACCTGGATGGGATGGAGGACATGGGGTGGTGGGTGCAAAACACTCCTGAGTGTGCCGAACCTGCAGGAGTGACTCAGCCATGGTGTGGGTGGTGGCTTCCCTGGAGATCTCCTGGCTCCAGTGGGAACCTTCCAGCTCCTCTGGGATTCACAGAGCCCACCTGTCCCATCCCACTTGATTTCCTCTGCTGCCAGGGCTCTTGGATGTCTCAGGGACCCGCACGTGCCAAAAATGCTGTGGGAAGCAACATCTGAATCCACCCTGCCCTCCCTAAAATGCACATCCCCAAAACAAGATGTACTCACCCCAAAATGGTGCACTCCCCAAAAAAGTGACACCCTGCCCCCAAACCAGCCATGCTGGATTTAGCACCTGAACACGCCCGGCAGGGTGAAGCAGCAGCCTGGGGACAGGTGTTCCAGATTATTTCTGTTTGTTTTTTATTTTATTTAACGCATCCTATGGGATCCTGCACTCAGCAAGGCTGAGCTTGGAAATCCACAGGGAAGTGTGCACAACATTCCTCCACATGGCCCTGCCAGCCCTCAGAGCCCACCAGGCATCAGCAGGGTCAGGCTGGCACTGCTGGGCTGGGCAGGGGGAGCAAAACCCACAGAAAACTTGTCACCAGCTTCATCCACAGCGTCAGATCGGATTCCCAGAGCCTGCACTGGGATTGGGTCCGTGCACCACTCTGGGCATGGAAACCGGAGCTGGGATGAGGGCACGGAGGCATGTGGAGAGGCAGGGAGCAGCCAGGGGGACACCCAGCCCCAGCACGGGCACAGCGGCACCGTTCACCCTCCTGGGACACAGAGAGCCAAACCGGAGGGGGATGAGGCGCCTGCTCCCAGGGTGTCAGGCCAGGGCTGTGCTGAGGCTGAGCTGGAGGCGGGATGGGCGTTGGGGGCCGGGCAGAGAGGGAAGAGAAGCGGCCGGTGGCTGCCCCACAGGGGGAACAGAAACGCCGTGCGCCGGTGGCTGCCACGCGCCAGGGATTGCACTGGAGCGGAGCAGAGACGGATGAGTCAGAGATTCGGGCACAATGGGAAGCGCGGGCTCAGCAGCGCCGGGGACACGCAGGGACAGGGACAGGGACATGCCGGGATGGGGACGTGCCGGGATGAGGACTCGAGGTTGCCAGCGCTGCATCACCCTGAGCAAACCCTCCTCGGAACAGAGGGAAAAACGTGGCTGCTTCTGCCTGATGGCAGGGAGAGGAAGGAAATGGGTGAGCTCACGGCAGCGTGCACGGAGAGGGCTCTGCCACGCGTCCTCCTGGGCACGGGGCCGTCCTGCACTTCCCACTGACGCTGGCAGGGTACCAGGGACCACATCCCAGCCCGGCTGCTTCCTCAAGGCACCCCCGCTTCCCTCCTGCCCACTGCTGCCTTCTCACTTCCGCAGCCTTTCCTGTTTTATAGGTTTGCTTTTTTTTACAAACCCCCAAAAGGCAAACCCAGGAGTACAAGAGGAATAAAGAAACAGTCACACCAAAGTAGGAGCCCTGTTTCACCTCCTGATCTGAGTCACCCCAGTTCCCCAGGAGAGCTGGTGAGGGCAGGAATAGCTGGCACAGGATAATTATAGGGCTGAAGGTGGAGGTGCTGCCTGGGCACAAGGTCCCACAGCTCACAGTGATGGGAGAAACCTCCCATGGCAAACCCAGGGTGGACTCAGACATCCATCCCACAGGGGAATTTGGGAAACATCCTCCAAAAATGTCTCTACAGGCCACAACAGTTTGACAGAATTTCAGCCACTGCTCTCTCTGCTCGTTGTCATCTTTCTTCCACTTCTCACGGGATGGTGGCTGGGAGAAGCTGATCCTCAGAAGACACTAAACTTGGGACACAGATGTGGAGCACCATCACCCTGGAGGTCCTGGTCACTCCCTGGGGTTTGCACTCAGGGCTGGAAACCACAGCTCTGGCTGCCCACAGGTGCAGGAACAGGAGCTCCAGGGGCTCTGTGCTGCACAAAACTCACGGTTTGCACGGCCTCAGAAAAGAAACTTTCTTTTTACGTTTCAGGATGTGAAAGGAGACCACAAGAGTGCAGTCCCACAGCTTCTCCAGCGTGGGCTGGCAGGACACTGCACCAGCAGCAAGCAGATCAAACTGCCACCATTTCAGGAGGGGAAGGCTGGGATCCCTCTCCCAGCAGCCCACATGCCATGCAGGCACTCGTGGGGCAGTGCTGGGAACATGTGCTGGGCCAAGGGGCCACATCCACACCAGCACTGTCACCAAGGAGTGTCCCCACCTCCCCCTGGTGGGGCTGCCAAAACACCTGGGGTTTGAAATCATGAAATCCCTGAATGGTTTGGGGTGGAAGGGACCTCAAAGCTCATCTTGTTCCACTCCCTGCCATGGGCAGGGATATCTTCCACTACCCCAGGTTGATCCAAGCCCTGTCCAGCCTGGCCTTGGACACTTCCAGGGATCCAGGGGCTGCCACAGCTGCTCTGGGCACCCCGTGCCAGGGCATCTCCACCCTCACAGCCAAAAATTTCTCCCTAATATCCAGTCTAACCCCAGCCTCTGGCAGTGGGAAGCTATTCCCTCTGGTCCAAGCCTTCCATGCACTACCCACTAAGGCCCCATGAGGTGGGAGCAGGTGCAGCAGGGATGGGAAAGCCCCCAGATGTAACCTGCTGTCACTGAGCTGGTGACTGTCACCCTGCCATTGTCACTGTGCTGTTTCTCAGTGGGGCTCAGGAAATGGCACAACAGCAGCAGCAGCAGCCACAGAACCAACCCAAGACATCGTTCCACGGAGCTGTTTGCCCATGCACCAAGAGCCCACAGCAGCTAGGGGGGAGCAGGAGCAGATCCACAGGAACAAAAACCCTTTTCCTTGATGCTACAGGCAAGAAGCGTCATTTTCTAGGAGAATCCATTTGTCCAGGACTACATGCCATGGAAAATGATTACACAGCTGGGGAGGACACTTTCCCAAGCAAAGCCACCAGCCCTGTGGGATGCGTGGGAGCAGGTCCTGGGCTCACACAGTCCCAGGGGGCTCTGCAGCAGCACTGGGAATCACTCATGGATGGCTGGATCTGGACACCAGCACTCTTCCTGGCAGCTACCCTGCATCTCTTGTCCCAGAAAAGGGAGAAACGCCCATGCAGGACCAGGGGCCCTGCAGTTTGTGACTGACACCGTGACAAGAAGGGATCAGTGATTGATGTGGCTGGTGCTGAGCTGGCATTGCACACTGTGCTCCCTTGATCCAAGTGGAACTGGAACAGCTCCACTGGCTGTCACAGCCAGGAGTGAGCAGCCCAGCAAAGCCCCACAGGCATCACGGGATGGTGGCACTGCCATTGCTGTCACCAGAGGGGCAGGGCAGGGCAGAGCCACCCTCCATGGCCAGGCACCCACAGCCCACACAGTTTCCCATCGCTTGAGCTGGTGTTGAAACCAAGCCAGAGAATTATTCACAATTTAAGCGTGACTTCAGGGAAATGCCTCTGCCTGTGACACCAAACTGGCTCCCACAGCAGCAGCACAGGGAGGTTTCCTGCTCTCTCTTGTGAGGACACAACCAAATCTCAGCAAGGTGAGGCCCAGGGTGGGTACTCAGCTGGGATGTGGTGGATTTGGTGCTGCTGGTTCCTACCACAGTCAGCCTGGAGGCAGAGCCCAGGGATGAGCTCTCTTACATGGAGAGCTGGGACAGATTTTGGCTGGCACAGCAGGAGGGACTGCAAGGGACAGGAGTTCCTCAGAGCACCTGCTGTGCCCCAGAGGCCAGACAGAGCCTGACTCTGTCACAGCCAGACTTCTCCAAAGAGCCCCTGTGTTTAATGGAAGTGGCACCAAAACATGCTCTCTCTCCAAGGAATCAGGACAAATCCAACTGGGACAAACAGGACAGGTGAGAGAACAGAGAGGCTGGCAAGAAGCAGGATCACCACCTCCCTCGCATCCCATTTTCCATGAGGGCTCCACACCCTCTCCTAGTTCAGAGCAGGCAGTCACCACCAGACACAGTGGAGCTGATCCCCAGTAGGATCCCATCCCCCTTCCCAACAGCCCTTTTTTCTCCCCCAAAAAGCAGCTGTTTCATGTGGTGGCTCTGGGGACAGGTGGCCCCTCCCTGCTGCCCTGGTTAGCAGCAGTTTCCTCTCCACAGCTGCAGAGCAGCAGCAGCAGTTGGGTTTTACATCCCCCTCGCTGGGTGCAGCTGGGTGACAGGAGGTGACTCAGGTGGTGACATGACACAGCCTCCTGTCACCCAGGGACAGTCACAACCTGAGTGGGCCCAAAGCTGAGGGCACAGCAGAGCAGCAGCCAGCAGGGAAGAAAAAAGCACACGCTGAAGCAGTCTGTGAAGAAGAGATCTGAGCCCTGTGCCAAAGGAAGTGCTGAATACCACACGTCCTGCAGATAAAACACAGTTGTTCCATCAGCTCCAAACCCTTGGGAAAGGCTGCTCCCCTCTGTATCACCCCCACCACCAAGCAGAGTTGCCACAGTGTCCCAGTGTGACACCATCCCTCTGCGCTTTGGGACATCATCCCCACCACTGCTGGGATTTGGGGGAATCTTCTCGTTTTTCTGGAATAAGAGCTTCCACCCGGGAAGCCTCATTGGTGTAAACATTCCAGTAAATCCCTTCCTGCAGGCCACTGGGTAATTAAGGAGCTCTTCTCCTAACAAGGTAACAAATAACACGTGTGGTTTGACAAATTAGGTTCTGGCGTTCACTCGTCATCGCCGCCGTGCTCGGCAAGCCAGGACAGCGCTTCAGGATGTGGGAAGTTTGCAAGGAATTCTTTTACTGGAGATAAAGGGAGCCTGAACTCGGGGCAGGTGAAGAAAACTCCTGGGAGCCTGCAAATGAAGCTCTTCCCAATCCACTGGTTTTTTTTTTAGAGGAAACTCAGCTGCAGTAACTCGTGCCTGTCACAGAGCCAACTTCCACAGCTGCTGCCACCACGGAAGAGTGAGAATTCCTGCAAAATTCCTCCTCTAAGCCACCACTGTGCTCCAAGAGGCAGAAACACTGATAGCCATGAGGAACCTGCTCAACAGAATAACCTGAAGGTGTCAAGCTTGAACACTGAGGATCTTTACAACAGAGAAGCATTGGTGAAAACAGAATGCAGAACGATTTCCTGTTTCATCTGTGCAGGAACCACCACCACAACAGCCCCAACACCTGGAAAGAGCCTCCAAAGAGGGAATGAACCCCCCAGACGTTCTGGGAATGACACAGGAACCGCAGGATGAATGAAGAACCCACCATCTGAAACCCATCTCCCGTGCCAAAGTTTTATTGACCGGCCGGCTGAGCCGCTCCCAGAGTTTTCCCCTCTCGGAGGTTTCGGCGCGGTGCCCTGGGACGGGCTGGGTGAGCGCTCGGCAGCGCCGCTCTCACAGCAGCCGCTCCGCAGAGGCTCCAGCACACGCCCCCCGCGCTGCTCCGGGGCCGCTCCGGCTCCATTCCCCGCCTCCCCGGGCCGCAGACGCGGCCAGCCCACAGCTGTCCTGCCGGAAGGCGCTGTCAGACACCTCTGCCGAGTCGGCCAGCGAGAAGCTGTTTGGCGCAGGTCAGTCCCAACCACACCGCAGAAAGTCTCTCTGTGGGGTTATCCCATCCCCTCTTCTCCAGAGCTCTGCCAGGGGATAGATCCTGTGCTCAAAGACCTCACGACGGGAAATTCTGTCGAGAGATTTTCACAAAGAGGACAGGTTTTTAAGCGGCCTGGTTTTGATCAAGAGCTGAGCCTGCACGGTGTGTCAGCACAATATGCAAAATATTTTCTTCACGCTTCATCTATTAACCCCAAAATGATCACAGCGATCCTGGCAGCTGCTGAGTATCAGATCTAGAGCCTGGTTTTGGGGAGGGGGTGGCACAGCAGAGCCCACCGTGCCAAAAGCAGCACCAGGCATTTCATTTTTATTACTTTGGTGCCCTCAAACTCCAGTTTGGAGGTCCCACCCCAGCAGTGCATGGAAGCAGAAGTGTGAAGCTCAAAGATAGCGCTGAAGAGGAAGGCTGGTACCTGGAGCACCAGCTCTGGGAACAAAGCAGCTCCTTTGTACAGCAGGGATCCAGGCTGTGGTTCCACAAGGTCCCTAACTCCACAGTCAGCATAGAGCTCCACCTCTGTGCCAAGGCAACAGCAGCTCTGGGAACTCCTGGCAGCAGTTGCTGCGCTGGTGCCATGAACCATTCCAGTGGCAAGTGTCCCTGCCCATGGCAGGGGGTGGAATGAGATGAGCTTGAAGGTCCCTTCCCAACAAGCCAGAGCCTCCTGGGACTCTGTGGGACTCTGTGCACCTACCGCCCGCCTCCTGTGGATGTTCAGGATGTGGATGTCTTCGCTCCGGTACTCCTCGTCGTGCCTGTCCAGGGGAATTTCTTCCAGCTCAAAGTCCCTCTGAAGCAGCTGTTCCACAAAGAACAGTTCCACAAAGGGATACTCCAGGGTTCCAGGCATGCAGCATTTCACCCTCATTTAAACTGCTCCAGCACTAACTCAAAAGCTACAGAAACCTGGATACTCCAGGAGAAATCTATTTAAGCTAAACGTGCACTACTCCAGGGAAAATCTATTTACAACACTCCTGGAGGGATTTAAAAGATGTGTGGATGTGGTACTTGGAGGGGGGAGGGGACATGGGTTAGTGGTGGCCTTGGCAGTGCTTGGAATTGATGATCTCCAAGGACTTTTCCAACCTAAATGATTCTGTGAATCCATGATTTTGCTTCAGTCCCTGAAATGCTAAACCCAACCACAGCACCTGCCTGTCTGCCAACCTTCTCAACTGAAAGGGAGAGGAGAGAATAAAACCAGTCTAAAATCCCCCAGCATTGGCTCTGGTACATGCTCAGATTGCCTGAGCTGAACCTGGCAAGGAAGGAAATGAATCACAGGAAAAAAGCAGAAAATCAGCCAGAAACACCAACACCTGTTGTGTTTATTGTGGGAGCAGCACCTCAGCAGGGCTGAGCACAGCTCTCCTCATTGCCAGGGCACCACAAGAGTGTGAGGCACTAATTACCAAACAGGTGCTTTGATTAACAGGTACCAAACCCCTGCAATTCTCACCCTTTCCCTTTTTTTTTTGCAACTTTATAGTTATTATATATAATCCTGCATAAGAGTTGCTTCTCAAGTCACCACAGGTGCAGAGTTAAATCTACACTGACCATCATCCCCCCACAGGTGTTCCCTGTGTTGTTTTTCCTCATCTGCACACAAGATACAGCTGGGATATTCAATTAAAACACCTATTAATGGGCTCTCATTAGAGAGAAGGAAATTTTTCTGTCACTCAGGAGAGAGTTTCGAGCTCCTGAGCAAAACTTTGTGTTTTCCCTCTGCTTTCAATGCAACAGCCTAAAAGAAAATGTGCTTCAAAACCACTTACTTCAAAGTATTTTCTCTCAATTTCAGGGTTCTTCCCCATCGTCCTCTGCTCATAGCAGCACAGCACACAAGTGTCAGGGCCTGTCAGGTCCTTCAGGGTCTTCAGCAACGGCTCCAAGGACTGCCCAAAAAAGGTGAAACATTTCCCACGTGGATTTCAAGTTCATTTCACTGGTGAGGATACCCTCTGGCTAAAGTCTTCACCCAAGAGAGAAGCTCCCAGTTTTGGTCTGCAGGGAGTTAATTTTTAGTACTTTAACTGGGAGAAGAACATGGGGGGGGAAAGCTGGGAAGCGGAGGAGAAAGGGGGACTTCACAGGAGAGGAGTTTCCCAGACTGACCAAGAAAACTGAACTGGAATCCAAGCCAGAAACATCCCACGCTGCTGAGTGGGCACTTCCTTGAGGCACACAACAATGAGTACTCCTCAGTGTGTTTCAAAAGTGAGAGTTTTCCTCAATTATTCCTGGAGGATGGCTCAGATCCAGACCACAATGGAGGGAAACGGGACCAACAGGCAGGGGCTCAATGCCAGGGGCTGGTAAAGCCATTGGAAGGGCACTGGGACGTGGGGTTTTTCAGGTTATTTCCCTTTTCCTGCAGCTTCCCTCAGCTCTCTGTGCACATCCTACAGAGCTCCAGCTCAGGACACGAGGCAGACTAAAACAATCACTCAGCTGCAGCAGGATTTCTCCTCTTGCCTTCCCAAGGAAAGCGTGAGGAGAACTCAAACAGCAGATGTAGCACTTAAAAAAAAATAAAAGAAAACGAGGAGGGAGGCACAAACATTCAATTTGGGATCTTTAACATAAAAATTGTCTCTGGTTCTATGCCAAATGGCCTTAAATTTATTAAAAATGCCTTTTCCAGCCTTGTTCTACGTATTCTTATAAAGCACAGGGACCATGCCATGAGCACAACATTTATCTGAACACTTCTCATACTAAACACACTGATCCCCACCCCCTTCCCAAGAAACCTTTCTGTAGGTGTTTTGTAAAGTCCTCATTTACCTCCTCATAGTAAATGCAATCAGCCATGAGTATATAATCAGGGGGAGGCTGAAATTCTGTTACATCTTCACCCCTAAAAAGAACAAACAAGAAAAAAAAAAAAAAGTGAAAAGAAGTTTCAGTAATAACACATACTAAAGGAGTGATGATAAAGTTAACTACGGTGCTGTTATCTTAAGTTTCCCTCCCACAGCAGTGTTTTGAAGTTATTTAGCAATTTAACAAAGCCAGTGCAGAATCACAGAATCCCCAAATGGTTTGGGTTGGAAGGGACCTTAAATCCCATCCCATTCCACTGCCTGCCGTGGGCAAGGAACACCTCCCACTGTCCCAGGCTGCTCCAAGCCCCAATGTCCAGCCTGGCCTTGGGCACTGCCAGGGATCCAGGGGCAGCCACAGCTGCTCTGGGCACCCTGTGCCAGGGCCTCCCCACCCTCCCAGCCAAGAATTCCCAATTCCCAACATCCCATCTAAACCGACTCTTTTTCAACCTGAACCCAGAAACCCCATTAAAGCTGAACAGAGGCATGAAATAAAGGCTCATACAAACCATTTCAGTACCTTGGCTCGGACTGACCCTGTGACCAGGTGCTTGTTATTCTCAATATTAACCATCAACAGCTCCTGCAGCTCCTCCAGGTCTGTGACCGTCACGTTCGCCCTGCAACACACACGCGGTTAGGGAATAACGCTATGACACGAGACACTTGCACAGCACAAAAAACAGGGCTTCAAGGAATCGAAAGGGTCTGAGGGAGAAGACAGCGCCGGGCAGGGGCTCCCGCTCACCCCAGCGTGGCTGCCATGATGCCGACGGCGCCGGTGCCCGCGCCCAGCTCCAGGACGTGGCGGCGGGCGAGAGGACAAGCGCCGGTCTCCAGGAACTTGGAGAGCACCAGCGCCGCGTCCCACACCACACAGCCCACGCCG
>VWYO01007761.1:0-18507 GCA_013400275.1 Rhadina sibilatrix
ATAATTAGCATATATGCATGTATCCAGGAAATGTAATATGTAATAAAAATGTGATGAATATGTATTAGTTTCATTATATAACCAGTTCTGTTAGGTTGCTGCTTATGCATGCTTTGAGGAGAAATCCCCATGCATCCAGTGCTGTTGATAAAGTAATGTCATCTTTCTAACCAAACAAATTGGTTGGAGAGTTTATTTCTTGGTTTTCAGTGACAGGTTCTGGCACCCCAGATGGGACAAAGTGGCAGCAACTCAGCAGACCAGAGGACTGGTTAGCACTCCAGCACGCACCAAAGTATTTTTGGGGAGATCTTCCGTTTCACTGGTCTGGTAAGTCAACCACACTTCCCATTCTGGACAAAGAATATTACATTATATAAGGTATTTTATTTTAAGGTATTTTTTGCCTGCACATGTCACACTGGGAGAAAGTATGCAGTGTGAGGCTGAGAGGTTTATGTAACTGGTTGCAGGCTTGGGTAAGATCATGCGCTACTACAGGGACACCTGGAGTGCAATTTCAGTTTTGAGAAAGGTTATAAAAGGTTATAAAATGGTTGTAAAAAGTGTTAAAACATTTTGAAGGTTTTAAAAGGTTGTTAAGGTGTTAAATACGGGAGCAGGGCTATCTTGACAGTTCCTGGGATAAGAGATCCCAAAATGCTCCCCTTTGGGTTGTGTCCTAAGGAAGTGAAAAAGCTTGGGGGGGACGATCCCCTGATGTGAAAGCAACTTGTGAAATATTGTAATCATTGGTGCCCAATGCATAAGCTTGATGATCTGGAATAGTGGCCTGTTAATGTGACTAAATTATAATACCATTTTGCAACAAATGCTGTTTTGTAGAAGGGAAGGCAAGTAGAATGAAGCCCCGATGTTAATTTATTTTTTGATTTGCAGAATAATCCTGATTTGCAGAAGGAATGTATACATGTGCCTAGACATCCAATGATTTTACCATTAGAAAAGGAAGATAAGAAACTACTCAAAAGGTGTTGCTCTGCCTGTAGCATAGGTAAATGTTGTATTAAACACAGACAGACAAATGAGGAGGGGGATATGGATTTATTAGTGTATAAGGGGAGACTAAATAAGAAAGAGGAGAAAGGCAGGGAGCGGATGTGGAAATGGAAGAAGAAAGTGACTAATAGTAAAAGTCTTAGCTGTGACAGCTAACAATTGACCTGAAAGCCTCACAGGCACAAGTAACCCTGACCTTAACTTGATCAGCCCATACCTATGATAGAAAGGAAACATCTTTGGGAGACAGGGCACTAAGAGGCGGAAAGGACTTAGCTGCAGACAATGGATGCCAGCCAATCCCTGACGAGCATGTACACAGGCAGCGATTGGTCAGTGACCTGGGTGGCACCAAGATTCTAGACAGTCAGGGTCAACCGTATAAAAGCAAGTGGTGAACAATAAAGAATTGCTATTGCCACATGAACCTCAGAGTGTCATGTCCATCTCAACTGTGACACTTAGCCCTGTATCAGGCCATGAAAGTTTTAGCCCCATAGCAGGGCAGACAAAGGGAGGCCCACGTGGGTTGCACAAGCCCCTTGCAGCAGGCAGTGGGAGCCAAGGGACCAGTAACTCCTGAAGTGCCATTTTCAGTGTTGGATTTACAAGCTTGGAAGGAGTTGGCAGGGACTTACTGGGAGGATCCAGAAAAGGTTTCTAAGGTTGTGGAAACAATCATTAGGACACAAGATCCTTATTGGAATGATTTGCCGGGGATACTGGCTGCTTTAATAACTCATGAGGAAAAAGGCCTGGTGACCACTAAGGCTAGGGAAGAAGCAGAAAGAATTCATGCTCAGGGTGTGAATCAGGGGTCAAGAGAGGATAATTTAACTTCTGTGGCTCTGAAGTGGGATCCAAATAATCAAGTCCAGAAAGATTTGTTAATCAAATACCAGCATTTGATTTTTTTCAGAATGAAACATGTTATCCCAAACACTAAAAACTTGTCTAAATTATACCAGATTGTACAACAAAAAGAGGAACCCTCTACTGATTTTTTTAACAGACTCGTGGAAACTGATCAACAATATGCTGATTTGGACCCTGAGAAAAAGGAGGATGCTGCGCAATTAGCACATATATTTATTGGACAATCAAATGCTGATATTAAATGGAAATGGCAAAAAAACTACAGGCAATGAGTCCAGAACCCCGAGCAAACTGTTGCAAGTTGCTTGGAGTGTATATATCAGTAAACAGGAAGTAGAAAGGAAAAAAGTAAAGACTATAAATGCTTGGCATGGGCAATAGTTGAAGGAATAGAGGGGGAAACTGACTGGAGGACAAAGACCAGGACAAAATCCTTGAAGGTGAGAGTGAAATCCTTGAATGAGGCTACATGAGAACCAACGTGCAATTTGTAAACAAATGGGGGACTGGAAAAGAGAGTGCCCAAGGAATAGAAACAGGAATCAGGGAAACTGTCAAATGCCAAGAGAAGTCATAGAGATGGTAAATAGGAGTGAGGACTGAAGGGGATGGGGGGAGGATTTGAAATATTCCCCAACAGATCCCCTGGTTACAATAAAGTTTGGGAATGAGGAAATAAAATGTCTTGTAGATGCCGGAACTACTTACTCTGTTTTAAATACTTGACAAGGACAATTAAGCACACACATTGTCTCAGTTGTTGGTGCAATAGGGCAAAAGGAAAATCAGCCTTTCTTTCAACCATTAAAATTTGGAATTAGTAAATGAGTGCTAGCCCATCAATTTTTTTATATACCTGAATGTCCTGTACCAGTACTAGAAAGAGATGTATTGAGTGAATTAAATGCACAAATTTCATTTGAAAAAGGAAAAATCCAAGTTCCTATTCCTGAAGAAAAGGTCTTGGAGACCAAAGTCTGTCTGTTACAGAATTCTGAATTTGAAGCAGAAATACCAAGGAAGTGGACAACACAGTCATCCCATTGGTATGGGCCACCTGAATTCCAAGAGAGCTAGGAATGCAGAACCGGTAAAAATCTTTTTGAAACCAAATGCCAGACTTGTAAGACAATATCCTTTGAAATTGCAAACTAGGAAAGGACTGGAATCATTAATAGAAACTTTTCTTGAACACAAACTGCTTGTGGAATGCCAGTCCCATTTTAACACTCCTATTTTGTCAGTAAAGAAACCACACTCAAATGAACATTGACTGGTACAAGACCTTAGGACTATCCATCAGATAGTCCAGGATGTGCACCTGGTGGTAGCCAATCCTTATACTTTATTGACAACCTTGAAGAATTCAGATCAATGGTTCAGTGTTAGACATAAAGGATGTCTTCCTTTGCATCCATTTAGTAACTGAAAGCCAAGAGTTGTTTGCTTTTGAGTGGGAAAGTCCAAAGACTGGGAGAAAGACTCAATTGACATGAACTGTGTTACTGCAAGGATTCAAAAAATAGTCCAATTATTTTTGGTAACCAGATAGCTAAGGAATTAGGATGGCAAAAAGAATGTGAGAGTGTAACATTGCTGCAGTGTGTGGATGGCATCTTAATAGCTTCCTTGACTGCAAGTGAATATATGGAATTGTCCATTAGTCTATTAAATTTCTTAGGACAATCTGAATACAAAATTTCTAGGAAAAAGGCTAAAACTGTAAAACAAGAGGTGGTGTATTTGGGATTTACTATTTCACAAGGACAAAAGAGTCTGGGCCAGGAAAGAAAAGAGAAAAGATCTATCAAACTCCTGAGTCCCTTTCTAAAAGAGAACTGAGAGCATTTCTGGGAATGCTCCCAGGTGGGGTCACCTATGGATACTCAACTTTGAGTTGATTGCTAAACCTCTAAATGAGGCAGTTAATGAAAAGGACGAAGTCCTTATCTGGACTCCTGAATGCAGGAAAGCCTTTCAGGAATTGAAACATGCATTAATGACTGCCCCTGCATTGGAACTACCAGACTTAGAAAAACCTTTTGAACTGTTCATGAAAGTTCTCATTTGGCATTGGGGGTATTGACACAATGGCTGGGATCCTGGAAGAGACCTGTTGTGTACTTTTCTAAATAACTTGATGATGTCAGCAAAGGATGGCCATCTTGTTTTAAGGCAGTAGTGGCAACAGTCCTCCTAATCTAGGAAGCAAAAAAATTCACCCTGGGACAGCAATTGACTGGTTTTGTGCCCCATAGTTACAGCAGCATTGGAACAAAAAGGACACTGGTTATCACCAAGCAGGATGTTAAAATACCAGTCAGTGTTGCATATAGGTAAAGCCTTATAAAACAAGGGCCTTGTTACCCTTGTAAAATCATGGCTCAGGCCTTCTACTTAGGCTAAGTAGAAGGGAACTATGGGAGAGTGACTCAACTGGAATAGGGGTAGAGAGACATGAGAGACATGCTGCATGACTGCTGCATGTCCACATCGTGGTGTATGGTGGTTGGTTGACTTGGGCTTGCTGTGCCTTAAAACTATGCAAACTGATAACCGGCTCACTGCTTAAAAAGGCCTGTTTTTTGCAATAAAGGGGCTCTCCTTTGCACCTGCCTGGGGACACTGTCGCTTTGCTTCGTACAAGTCAGTATTGTTTGAATAAGATGATGTGTAATTAAAAATAACTAACCTTCCGAATCTAGCAGTGTTCTTAGAAGTTGACCTGGAAAAAGGGGAACCAACCCATGATTGCTTGCAGACCATTGAATTGGTGTACTCCCATTGAGATGACCTACAGGACACTCCCTTGGAAAAAGGGCATTGGAAACTCTGTCAATGGGAGCAGCTTTGTGAAAAATGGAATCCAAAAAGCAGGGTATGCAGTGGTAACTCAGCATGAGGTAATAGAAGCCAAAGCCCTAATCCCCAACATATTGGCTCAGAAAGCAGAACTGATTGCACTGAAAGTGATAGAGCTCGCACAGGATACAACACTAAATATTTGGACCGACTCAAAAGTCGTTGGACATCCATGACCATGGAGCCATTTGGAAAGAGAGGGCTGTTAACCTTTCAGAGATTCCTGGTGAAACATGGACAAATAATACAGAGATTGTTAGAGGGAATGCAAGTAACATTGAAAGGTGGCGATAATGCATTGTAAAGCTCATCAATTTAGAGACACCCCAGTAAATACTGGAAATTGTCTAGCTGATAAAGTGGCCAAGGAGGTTGCTGGTGGGAACACCCTATTAGCCTTACCTGAGAAATATCAGCATTCAGACAAGGAGGTTGCCAATTATCAGGGTGAAGAAGAGAAATTGGCAAAATTGTTAGATGCTGAAAAGAGTCCTGAAGGACAGTGGATAACATCCAGCAAACAGGTAATAATTCCCCAACATCTTATAAGGAAAATCACAGAGGAGCAACATAAGGTAACTCATTGGGGAATAGTCTATGGTAGAAGCAGGGAAGCCTCAAGTGTTGAGCATACGAATCATGAAAAGCATTGTTAAAAAGTGCCAGACCTGTTTAAAGAACAGGAGACTATTGGCAAATAGACTTTGCAGAGCTTCCACATCAAAATGGGTGCAGGTATTTATTGGCACTGGTAGATACTTTTTCAGGATGGTCAGAAGCTTTCCCTTGTCACACCAACAAAGATAGGGAGGTGGCAAAGGTTTTGTTGAAGGAAATTATCCCAAGGTTTGGAATGCCAGTGGGAATGTCATCAGACAGAGGTTCACACTTCATTGCTAATAGTGCTAAAATGTTAGGGGTGAAATGGAACTTGCACATCCCATGGAGACCTCAGTCAAGCAGGAAAGAAAGGATGAATCACAGTATAAAGAGACAAATTAGCAAGATTTGACAGGAATCATATTTAAAAAGGCCAGACACCCTTCCCTTGGCCTTACTGAGGGTATGAATTAGAACTATATCCAAGGAAAAGGTGAATCCACAGGAAATACTGTATGGGCGACCATATCAGGTTAGAGAAAGCAAAGGGAATATCCAAATCAGTGGGGAACAGAGTCTAACAGAATACATTATATCCCATGGGAAGGTGTTGTTCTTTCTCCACAGATACGCTGTGCTGGCAGCACTCACGACGTTGGACATCATAGCCCATCCTTACCAACCTGGAGACTGGGTGTACCTCAAAACCTGAAGAACCTCTCCAACAAAAATGGAAGGATCCATATGAAGTGCTGCTAATTGCTGTGAAGGTGCAAGGAGTAGATTTGTGGATCTACTACAGCCAAATCAAGCCATTGCCAGCACCAGAAAGGACTGCTGAAGCCACAGTACCCACCTACCTCAGGTTAACCAGACATAAATTTTGTTGACTATAGTTTTGTTGACTGGAATAACAAGGGTTAATGCCAATGGTCTTCAGCCCATGTTACCTCAGTGAGAGGAAGACAAACATCTGGGCATTATTGGCAAGGAAAGTGATGAATTCATCCTCCTTCTGCATAAGTGCAGGGCATTCAGTAAGGTCAATGTATAACTCCTGCTTGGTGGGATTTCCAACTCCTTTACAAGTACTGAAAAATGTCACCATGTTATAAAACTTTAAAACAGAAGTTTTACAAAACTCTCACCAAAAACTAGGAAATAAACTCTCCAACCAATTTGTTTGGTTAGAAAGATGACATTACTTTATCAACAGCACTGGATGCATGGGGATTTCTCCTCAAAGCATGCATAAGCAGCAACCTAACAGAACTGGTTATATAATGAAACTAATACATATTCATCACATTTTTATTACATATTACATTTCCTGGATACATGCATATATGCTAATTATTTATGTGAACTTATTTGGATATGAGTAGGGGTCTTTGGAGGGGCTTTGGTGGTCATTTGGGAACATCCCATTCCTCAAAATCCCTTTAATGGTCCTGGATCTTTCTGATGAATCTTCTTTTCTTGAGAGTATCTCAAATATGTGGTCAGGTTATGATGCACTTCTCTTATCCTTCTTTGCTCTGGTGCTCTATCTCTGTTCTCAAAACTAAGACATCTGCTAGTACATATGAGTAAACAAGGAAGCATTAGCTAGCACAAGACTATTAGTCACAAATGTAGGGAGTTAACACAAGGCCACATGATCTCTGGCATTTGTACTAAGCACTGCATGGTACCAAACTAAGCATTAACTAATCATGGATATAGGGATCATACACGATTGTGCTTGTAGGGGGTTGACCATGGCTCGGTGCCAGGTGCCCACTAAGTCTCTCTATCACTCCCTTTCCCAATGGGAAAGGGGAGACAATAAGATGGAGAACAACCATTAGGGTGAGATAAGGCAGTTTTATTACAGTGAAAGAAAGAAGCAAGATTCTGTGCACGCATAAACTAAAGAAAAGAAGTCAATCTCTACTTCCCATTGGCAGCCATGTTCGGACACTTCCTGGGAAGCAGAGCTTCAGCACACATAATGGTTTCTTTGGAAGGCAAACATTGAGGAATCACGAATGCCTCCCTTTCCTCCTCTCTCCCTTAGCGCTATATAACTGAGCTGATGTCATATGTTATGGATGGTCCCTTTTGCTAATTTGGGTCCGCTGGCCTGGTTGTGCCCCCTCCCAGGATCTTGCCCACTCCCATCCCTTTGATGGGGGAGGAAATGTCAGAGGGACAGTGCTGCTCAGCAGTAGCCAAAACACTGGTCTGTTATCAACACCCATCCAGCTACCAATGCAAAGCACAGCACTGTAAAGGCTGTGAACTTTACCTCAGTCAGACACAATACAGTGCTATAGCTAAAAGAATTTTCCAACATTTTCCCCCACTGCTGCATAGACTCCTTAAAGAAATATAACTTGTTCGGCAGCAATAGCAACCAAAATGAATAATATTTTTGTTCTCAAACTTTCCAAGAAAGTTACTGATCCGAATTGAGGCCAGGATGGAAAATTACTATGACCAAAGACCACTGTCTTGTGGGCCTATAAACAGCAGTCTAAAGTGAGAGCCTTTGAGTTTTCCCAGACCACAGTGGGCTGCCACCAGCAACCTCCCACTGAGCGGAGCCTTTCAGAGTCAGCAAACTCAAATTTGCTGTACTCGGAGGATTGCCAAACGATGACAATGGATCCTGGTCTGATACTACCACTCCTCAAAGCTCAATCCTTCACTCCCTGAGAAGATGCAAAGGCATCTGAAGTGAGTATTTCACTGAATTAGATGGGAATTTTTCACAGGTATCTTGTACAGGCTCTTTATGTCTGTGTGCGTGAGAGTGTGAATATGCTATAGCAAATGTACCAGGAATGTTGTTCTCCTAGATTCTCAAGTACATTAGATTTGTAAGTTAGGTCTGTGAGTTACTGTTGTGGTATAGTGAATTCTATATGAATCCTTTGCTAAATTCTTCGACTTAAGTAATTGGTTAAGTTAAATGATGTTAAGTGCTGCTAAGTTTAAGTTAAGTGCTGTTGAGTTTTGGGTTTATTTTGGTTTTGATTGATTGATTTTGGATTTTTGTTTGCTTTTTTCTCTGTGTGTTTTATCCATCTAGTAAGTAGTAGAGTGAACCTTGCCACAAACTTTGTCATGCTGTTGTTTTTATATGAAACTTATTTTTGTTGGTACCTTTGCCAGTGATTCTTTAAGTGGCCTTAAAACACTCGTTCACAACAGCTCTGTACACTCCATCCCCTCCATTACACAGTCAGTCACCCCCTGCCTTTCCTGCCCTGCCCATCCCTTCTAAGGAGCCTGTAACCTCTCAACATGGTGATGAACACCTTTTTGTAGGTAAAATAACTTCTCTTTTTGTATACTTTTGCTATCAATACTGCTGTTGTTATTGTGTGTGTCTAATTCCATTGTGTTGTGCTTTCAGTAAATTGTTATCTCAAACAGTAGTCTCTGCTTTTGTCCCTCCCTTACTGGGCAGGGTGAAGGAAGGAATTTAACTTCTGGCTGGTGTTAAAACCAGCACACTCGCCAAATAAGCATCAAGTGATCACCTGCACTAACTTGCTCAGCAGTTCTGCCAGCAGTACCTGTCTGCATGTGTGTAGTAATATTTACTGACATTGCTGTAGCATGCAGCAGGAAAATGGAGAAACAGAAGTCCCTCCTGCACCTGCAGATCTCAGCATCTGTGCCAGTAAGGTTCGGAAGGACAGAATACACATGAGATGCTCCATGTCCATTTGGCCACATTTTCCACAGCTAGTTTAAATGCTTTCCCTCTGCTGAGTCACATAACACATGCTGCCATTAGAAACAGGGAGAAAGAACCCAGGAGTCCAAATATTACTCCCAAATCTAGACTAATATAAGAGGTTTTTCTGTCATGGAAATCTCAGCAACAGAGTTGTGAAATTGTTATCACCTCCTCAGCCCAACAATGACAAGTTGGCCTGGTGAGGACACTGCTGTTCAGTTTTTCATGTGAGGGGAGAAATATTTTATAGGGCAGATGCCAAAAGCAGTCAGTTACTAGATAGCAAACATAGACAATCTAATTGCCATTAGGTCAGAAGGCAGGAGAGGGGAAAGCATCTGTAGGCCACTGAAGACATTGCTGACACTGTAAGACTTTTACAGGAAAAATGTTACTGTAGAAATCTATACAGCTGTGAGTTACTACCAGAAAACTGATATGCATCTTCCTTCTGGAAAGCAAACTACCTTTAAGGCTTTTAAAACACCTTAGGAAGCTTGGGGCTGACAGTGGACATGTTCTACACCAGTTTATTCCAAACACTAGATTTACGAGAAAGTACAGGTTCATGATATTTTTTTCACTAGATCTTACTGAAGACATTCTGATGACACCATCATCCACACAGTGATATCCAAAGTGTGCTGCTACCACTGAGTGATACTTGGTAAATGCTTGAGGTGACCTTCAAGTCAATCATAAGGATCTTTCTCAAGTAAACAAACATTTATAGCAAAAACATGATGTGAAGGGAAAAAAAGAGAGCAATTTCCACAGCAATCTTCAGAATAGGAAAGGCTAACAAAGTCCACAATCTCAGCTTTCTGACCTTAGCTTCTGAAAATCTAGAATAGCCAAATAGTACCTTTCTTTGGCATGAGAAGCAACCAGGATAATATCCTTTCCCCAGAAGTCTTATCTTTGTTTACTGAAGCAGAGTAATAAATGGTTTTCTGATCTTTGAATTTTTTGAGTTTTTGTTTTTTCTTGTTTCCAAGAACTCCCTGAAGAGGGATGAAGAGATTTATTTTTGTTGAAATGAACTGTGCAAACCCCAAGATTCATCAGTGTAAGACAATATTACTCCAGATACCTAATATGTGAAGTCTCTCATAAGAACCCAAAAACTTATCTGAGATTCTTGCACGCATCAAACTGAGACTGATACAGATAACCATCCCACAGCTTCTGGAGTGCAGGATTTGATGAAAGAAGTGACAGGGCTGCTGTTGGTGCAGTCTGCCTTGAAACAGGTCATTATGATTGACCTTGGCTTCCTCTAGTAATTCATCAAGCACCTACCAAGTGTCATTTGAGGTAAAGGAAGGGGAAATGGGAGGAATTACAAGAAACATCTCAAGGCCATTGAAAAGATCTGCAAAAGCAAGTCCAGAGGAGGGCCATATAGATGATTAGAGGGATGAAACACCTCTCCTATCAGGAAATGCTGAGAGAGTTGGAGCTGTTGAGCCTGGAGATGAGAAGGCTCTGGAGACCTCATAGCTGCCTTTCAGTACTTGAAGTGGGCCTATAAGAAGGATGGGGACAGACTTTTTAGTAGGGCCTGTAACAATAGGACAAGGGCTGATGGTTTTAACCTGAAAGTGAGTAGATTCAGACCAGATACAAGGAAGAAGATTTTTTTTAAAATGAAGATGGTAAAACACTGGCATAGGTTGCCCAGAGAGGTGGTGAATGCCCCATCCCCAGAAATATCCAAGGTAAGGTTGGACAGGGCTCTGAGCAACCTGATCTAGTTGAAGATGTCCCTGCTCATTGCAAGGGGGTTGGACTAGATGACCTTTAAAGGTCCTTTGCAACCCAAACTATTCTATGATACTATTATTTCTGGCAAGCAGAATAATTTTGCTCTCTAGCCATCCCTACATATACTCCCAAATCCATTGCATTGGTCCTTTCTTACCCCTGAACAGAAGAATGCCCTGCAGCCAGCTGCTCCAAGCTCTCTCTTCCACTCAAATGGCACAAAGGGACTGCACAGATCCTTGCTCTGTATTTTCCAGTTAACTGTGCTTTACATCAGAAAACAGAATCAAAAAATTCCAGACAAAGCCCAAAGAGGGTCTTTGAGAGGCTCCTCAGTGACTTAAAGAACTGTACACAGGGTCAAATTCCTGTCTTCTACTGTAGTAATAATGAACAAAGGAAATACCTGAAGGCCCAACTCCAGAGAAACTTTCAGAAGAGTGATGTCTGGCAAGCTGTCCATGAGTGTTGCTATTTTAAATGCATCCTGGGCAAGTTTGAAGATGTGTGATGAGGAGTGGATGTTTTTCTGAATGGATTCTAACACTGTTTCCAGCCTCTNACCTGATCTAGTTGAAGATGTCCCTGCTCATTGCAAGGGGGTTGGACTAGATGACCTTTAAAGGTCCTTTGCAACCCAAACTATTCTATGATACTATTATTTCTGGCAAGCAGAATAATTTTGCTCTCTAGCCATCCCTACATATACTCCCAAATCCATTGCATTGGTCCTTTCTTACCCCTGAACAGAAGAATGCCCTGCAGCCAGCTGCTCCAAGCTCTCTCTTCCACTCAAATGGCACAAAGGGACTGCACAGATCCTTGCTCTGTATTTTCCAGTTAACTGTGCTTTACATCAGAAAACAGAATCAAAAAATTCCAGACAAAGCCCAAAGAGGGTCTTTGAGAGGCTCCTCAGTGACTTAAAGAACTGTACACAGGGTCAAATTCCTGTCTTCTACTGTAGTAATAATGAACAAAGGAAATACCTGAAGGCCCAACTCCAGAGAAACTTTCAGAAGAGTGATGTCTGGCAAGCTGTCCATGAGTGTTGCTATTTTAAATGCATCCTGGGCAAGTTTGAAGATGTGTGAGGAGGAGTGGATATTTTTCTGGATGGATTCTAATACTGTTTCCAGTCTCCGAACATCACCTGCAAGGTGTAAACAGAATCACCAAAACAGAACAAGCTTCGAAAACATACAGAAATGCATTATAATTGAGCTTGCCTTTGCTACAAAATAGTACAGTGCTTCAGTTATGCACATTTTGATTTTATATACCTTCCATAATGAAATTACATCAACAAGACACAAGACCACAAATTCCTCTAGTGCCTGATGGTGTTAGTGTAGTACATGGCCAAAAGTCATCCCGATTTGTGAATTTTAGAAGTGATTTGTCTGCTCCTGGGTTTCATAGTCTATATTGTGTCAGAAGAACAAAAAGCTGTCTCATCAGCCTCAAATCAAGCCCATTTGGCTGCTATCTAGCTAGTTTAACCACTTTTCTAGAAAATTGACAAGTTTAAGTCAGTTCAGTTTGTTTTTCCCATTTCAAGCTCCTGTCAGACTGCAATTTGAATTCCTAAACACACGTTTTATAATCTGTTTATTTTATGAAATATTAAAAGCATACACTTAGTTGAGTACGTAATTGACAGCAATGTACCTTTGGCTGCTGTCAGCATGGTAGACGCCAGCTCACACTGCTGGGATTCGATGTGACTTAGGGTGAACCAGCGGGGATGCCGGTTTGGAACAACTGATGCAATGTGGTGTGGACGGGATGTATCTCCCAAAGGAGCCATAGATTCCAATACTAGCAACCTGGAATAAGAAAGAAATACTCTTTCATCAAATCGTTATTATATTAGGTTACTCATAAGCAAAAGTAAAGCTGCAAGAACACTTGACCTTGTTTATTAAATGTGCAGTTTTGGGTATAAAGGTATTGGAAAACTGTTGGAGTCCAGGGCATGTGGAAAATCCCTCGAGCTGCCCTGGGAGGTCCAAGACCCTGGCTGGGACCCCAGGAAAGCATTGCCTTTGACCTTAGTCCATGGGAAAAGCTTCCAACACTTAGAGATGAATTAAAAGCAACAAAGATTTGAAATAAATAATAGTTTAGTTTTTCACAGGGTGAAAATTTGTAGTTTTGGGGTTTTTTGTATGGAGATAGATGAGAGCAAGATGGAGAATTTTGGGCAGTGTCTTATGTTCTTCTTCTGCTCCATTTTCTGCTGTGACGGTGGCACAGAGACATTGGTAGAATGGGTTTGATACAGAAGTTGTGTGTTTAGAATAGGTAGTGATTATTGTCACAAAACTGTAAACATAGTACGTTTTAAGAGTTAATTGGACTAGAAACCTTGAAAAAACCTTGGAATCTTCTGTCGTGGGACTGGTTAAGCTGTGTTTTTCAGTGCATTAAGCCAGGTTTGGCAGCGTGCAGAACTTGAGATAAGAGATAGAATAAACATCTCTAAAGACTGAAGCTGCAAGTTCCATTTATCTTCTTAACCCTGGTACAGGAATTTTAGAGGAAAAAGAAAAACCTCTAATCAGGGGCTCCTGAAAGGGAGTTCCCATAGAAAACCACTTCTTTTCTTGGGGAATCTTAAAAGTCCATTTGCCAAACTTGCCTACATCAGCAGGCATCTGTAAGAATTCACAGGATAATTAAGTCATTGTGCTGGTTTTGGCTGAGGTAGGGTGAATTTTCTTCATGGTGGCTAGTATGGGGCTATGGTTTGGGTTTGTGGCCTTTGCTGCTTTTTGCACTGCCAAACTGACTAGGAGGCTGGGGATGCATGGGAGGTTGGGAGGACACACGGCTGGGACAGGTGACTCAAACTGAACAAAGGTATATTTCAGACTGTATGGCCTCATGCTCATTATATAAAGTGAGGGGAAGAAGGAGGAAGGGGAGGACATGTTTGGAGTGACGGCGTTTGTCTTCCCAAGTCACCATTGTGTGTGATGGGCCCTGCTTTCCTGGAGATGGCTGAACACCTGACTACCCATGGGAAACAGTGAATCAATTTCTTGCTTTGTTTTGCTTTGCTTGTGCTCATGTGTTTTGCTTTACCTGTTAAACTGTCTTTATCTTAACCCAGGAATTATTTTGCTTTTACCCTTCAGATTCTCTCCCTGATCCTGCTGGTGGGGGAATGAACAAGCGACTGTGTGGGGCTTGGTGGCTGGCTGGGGTTAAACCATGACAGCTATTCACTAGCTAAGGAAGCAGAGACTTTCTGCATCATCCATAGAGTTGAAGTTTTTTCCCCCTTCCTTGTTTCAGTCTTTGAACCACAGTCCTCAGGAAGGAAAGTGGAGTAGTTCTCCATCATACTGAGAACATGTAAGTATTTTCCAGTATTTGGAATATACTTTCTTCACTTGCATATGCTCAAAGTAAGGGAGAAGGATATTCAACAAGTCATAAGGTTTTTGACCTTGCAATAAATTCAGACACACCAAAAAAGACATTTTGCTGCTCAAATATGAAGTAATTTTAAAAGTTCTTAAACTGTAGTCTACCAATAATAATGTGCATGTTAATATGAAAAAAGACACTTCCCTTTTGTTTTGTATGAAGATTCAAATTTCTTCCCTAGTACTACTGAGACACCCCTACATAGCTTTATATATGTAAAAATAAAATACATATAAATTCCCCAGCTGATTTTTTCCAAGCACAGAGGGGGGAGAAAAAATGCATTATTAAATTGTTTCAACAAACAGGAAAAATCCTAAGTAACATAATGCAAAAAGGATTATTAGGTTATGAGTAACAGCAAAGACAAAGATCATGAAAGGAAAATCTATAACTTTGAATTGCATTGACTACTTGTATGTTCCTTTGCTGTGAAAAGAAATGCTGTTGTGAATTAATGGCTTTCATGCAATTTTAGCAAGATTAGGGAGCATTATAACAAGCACAAGCAGATTTAGGATTCTTCACTTTTCTGCCCTTTGAAACATCAATTATTTAGCTAGGTTTTAGTAAAGCTACTTTGTGATTAAACATCACCATTAAAGGCTGACTCACAAAGCCTGGGTTGAAATTCAGGCTTAACAGGGAATCAGCCAAACAAAGCCAAACATTTGAGTTCACATTCCAAGTGAACAGTCAGCTAGGTCACTGCAGATCCACATTCTCCAAGGCTGTACTCCATATGTTTCAATGCTGCAAGCAGAGAACTGTAGACAAAAGTAGCCATCAAGGATAGCACACCCTGTCCTTGCAGCCCTGAGGTGCATGCAGGAAAGGCCTTACGGTCTCAGATTCTATTGATTTCACACTGAATGTTCCACACACTAAAAGAAGATGAAAAAAAAAGAAATGGCAACAGATGATGTTGAATGCAGAGAGGCAAAATACTCCAGAGTTGCCATCGTGGGTCAATGACCTGTATAGACTAACACTAAATGCTTATGTCTGGAGAGCAACTAGCTGTCATCTTGGGAAGTAATCTTCTTTCATAAATGTTCCAAGTGAAGAACACTTCTAAAAGCATGAGCAACCATGCAGATTTCTATGTGGAAACATTTTAGCCATGCCATAAAGGAAGAGATGGTTAAATTTCCCTCTTCTGATCCATTCCACCTCACAAACATGAGACACATTCATATTGGGTTTGCACAGCCAGGTTTTGGTAGTTGGGGGGCTACAGGGGTAGCTTCTGTGAGAACCTGCTAGAAACTTCCACAACATCTGGCAAAGCCAATCTCTGGTCACTCCAAAGATGGACGTGCCACTGATCAAGGCTGAGTCAATTAGAAGTGGTGGTAACATATTTAAGGAAGAAAACCATAAATTGTTGCTCAGTTGTAATTTCAGCCAGAGAAGAAGGAGGTGAGAACATGTGAGAAGAACAACTCCACAGACACCAAGGTCAGTGAAGAAGAACAGGAAAGAGGTGCTCCAGGCACCAGAGCTGGCATTCCTCTGCAGCCTGTGGTAAAGAACATGGGGAAGCAGGCTGTCCCTCTGCAGCCCATGGAGATCCATGGGGATGCAGAGATCCATCTGCAACCTATGGAGGAGCCCCATGCAAGAGCAGGTAGATGCCTGAGAGGAGGCTGTGACCCCGAGGGAGATCCATGGAGACAGGGGCCCTGCTCCAATGCTGAAACAGCCTCTCCTTGAAGGGTTGGACCCCGTGGAAGAATGACCCACACTGCAGCAGTTTGGGGAGGACTGTTGCCTGTGGGATGGACTCAAGTTACAGCAGGTTGCAGAGAACTGTTGCTTGTGAGATGGACTCACATCAGAGAAGTTTGAGGAGAACTGTCTCCCATGGGAGGGACCCCACAGTGGAGCAAGGGAACAACTCCTCTCTCTGAGCAGTGGGAGAAGCCATGGGTGATGAACTGACCATAACCCCCATTCCCTGTCTCCTTGTGCTGCTAGGGTTGGAGGCAGAGCTGGAAGGAGGGAGGGATGTGGGGAAGGTGTTTTTAAGGTTTTATTTTACTTCTCATTATCCTGCTCTGATTTTGTTAGTGTAATAAATTCAGTTCATATCTCTAAGTTGAACCTGTTTTGCCCGTGATGGTATTTGATAAGTGATTTCTCCCAGTCCTTATCTCAACCCATGAACCCTTTGTTAAATTTTCTCTCCCCTGTCCAGCTGTGGAGGGGAGTGAGAGAGCAGCCTTGGTGGGTACCTGGCATCCTGCCAGCGTTAACCCATGACATCCCAGTTGGACCTCTTGGCTGACAGGACACACTGCTGACTCATTCAACTTGCCATCAACCAGAATCCCCAGGTCCCTTTCCTCGGTGCTGGTCTCCAGCCTCTTGTTTCCCAGTCTATCCATATATCCAGGGTTGTCTCATCTCAGGTGCAGAATCTGGCAGTTGTCTTTTTTAAACTTCATACAGCTGGTGATTGCCCAGGCAATGGCTACAAGTGATATAAAATATGGACATAGCAATAAGGGCTTATAGTCCTTTTTCTATGATTCTGCTGGCCTTATGAGAGAACTTCTTTGCAGGTACTCCTTGTCCAGAGAGATAAATCATTGGATCCCACCTCTCAGGTGTGTCAACTGCACCATTGAGCTTGGTGTCATCTGCAAATTTCTCAGGGTGCATTTGATCCCTTTGTCTATGTCAATATAGAAGATTTTAATTAACACTGCTCCCAATACAGATCCCTGGAGGGACACCAGTTGTCACCGATGTCCACTGGGACTCTGAACCGTTGACCACTACCCACTGGATGTAACTGTCCAATCACTTTTTTAATCCATCAAACAGTCCACCCATCAAATCCATCTCTCTCCAACTTAAAGAGAAAGATGTTGTGGGGGACTGTGTCAAAGGCTTTACAGAAGTCCAGATAAATGACATCTGCAGCCCTTCCATTGTCCACTGTGCTAGTTTTGCACAGAAGTGATTTTTCTGGGAAGACCTATAGCAAAACTAATCAGTGACTAGGTTTGAATATTGATATTTGGTGAAGCCACTAGAAAGGTGACACATTTCTGTGAAAACACAGGTTAAAAATCGGGGAAAATCTTGGGAAGCTCTCTTTCCTTTTGGCTTGGCAAGAGGTAACAGGGGCCAGTGAGACTAGGCCTGCTCTGCCGCGTGGCCCTCGGGCTTGGCTTGGCCTGGCCNNCGTGGGGGTGTGGTGGGCCCGGCGGGCCCCTGCCACTGTTGCAGCTCTGGCAGGGCCAGGCCCAGTGGCTGCTGGGCAGGAGGAGGGGAGGAGAGAAAGCCCCATCCCAGCTGGATCAGGCTCAGCGGCTGTTAATGTCTTGCTGCTAAATTGGCTTTTCTATCACAGCCTCAGGAGGCCTGGCAGTGCTGGGCTGGGCCCCTCTCCCCCCTCTCTCCCCTAGTGGCTGCCAGGTAGAGGAAGTGGGGGAAACCCCAGCCACAGGCATGCTGCTGTGAGATCTTAGCTGTCTCTCCCCCTAGCGCGTTCCAGTCACTGCTACCAAGACCCTTTGCAGAGGGAGGGGCTCAGCTTCGTGAGAGATGTTGGCTCAGCCCTGGTATGGCCTGAATTTACTACTTTCGGTCACTGCCCAGAAGAACTATTATACCTTCTGGAGACCTGGGAGAGATTTAACTCTTTTTTTACACAGATGAAACTTGCAAAAAAAAATTTTTTTTTTTGAGGGAGAGAAAAGGGACAGAGTAGAGACATGTAGAGAGATAATATGAAGATATCAAAATCAGTGAAGAAAGAGTTGAAGCCTAGATGGAAGAGAATGAAAAGATGCCTTAGTTTTAAGCTGAAATTCTTTTGTAAGCCATACTAATAGACTGTAATATACTAGAATATCCCTTTAAATCATAGAAAATATGCATTGGGGAGATGAGAGTATTCAAATTATAAATCTGAGCAAAGGTATTTGTAGTGAACTAAGTAAATACTGAAGTAGCTGTAATCTTATGAGAAGTTTGAACAGAGAAAGATGAGACAAAAATTTGCCCCCAGAAAGAAAAAATATCTCAGTTTCTAGAGATAAAAAAAACCTTTGCTTTTAAACCGTTCATCTTTAAAATAGTACCCCATGATTATCATGGCCCATAATGCAGCTGTAGGAAGGTTGCATAATATGGGAAGGACATCACAACTGCAGATTCACGGGTGGCTGCTTTAAAAAATTAAATTTAAAAATTAA
>VWYO01007764.1:0-10534 GCA_013400275.1 Rhadina sibilatrix
TTTTTTTTTTTTGTAAAATTACTTTATTCCTCTTAAAAATAAAACTGTTTACCATTTGACTTAGCACAAGGCATTAACTGCTAATCTGGTAACGTACATGAAAGTCAGGGATTGCTAAAGTATCTCTTAAAGTATATGGATTTCAGCATAATGAAAGAAGTATATATAGTATAATATTTTTCTTCAGAAATTCTAGGAAGAATACTACAGATATGAAGTGACCAATGATATGAAATAAGGGCATTTAAGGCATCAGGGGTATAAATGCTTGGCTTTGGTGGACTGCTGATGAATTTAATGTTATGCTTCTGCTGTCAAAAGAGAGAAAAGCCCTAAAGCTTATTTAGCTATGCATAATGATCTGCTTTTGACTGCAAATTTTTGCTGCTACTGAGGAAATCTGTGGTGCTGGAATTGCATTTCAACATGGAGTTTATCTTTTTGCTATTAAAAACAGATGTTCTTCAAAGGAGTGCGGCCATTTAATTCAAGTTACACATACTGGGATGTGATGGGTTTGTCTGGGGTAGAGCTCATTTTCTTTACAATGGCTAGTATGGGGCTGTGTTTTGGATTTGTTCTAGGAACAGTGTTGATACTATAGAGGTGTCTTTGTTACTGCTGGGTTTGCACAGAACCAAGGCCTTTTGTTGCTTTTCTGTACTGCCACACTGGCGCAGAGACTGAATGTGAGGGGGAGGTTTGGAGGAAACACAGCCAGAACAAGTCACCCCATCTGACCAAAGGGATACTCCATATCAGCTATGTCATGCTCAGTATATAAAGCTGAGAGACAAAGGAAGAAGGGGAGACATTTGAGGTTTGTCTCCTCAAGAAACCATTGTGCATAATGGGGCTCTGCCTTCCTGGAAATGGCTGAATACCTGTCTGCCAAAGGGAAGTGGTGAATTAATTCCTTGTTTTGCTTTTTTATGCACACATAACTTTTATCTCTATCTCAGCCCATGAGTTTTCTCACTTTTAGTCTTCAGAATCTCCACCCAATCCCATGCATGGAATAATGAGTGAGTGGCTGCATGGAGCTTAGTTGCCAGCTAGGCTTAAACAACTACAAGGTTTTTCTGTTTTATTCAAGGTAGCAATTGCTCAATTTTTGCACTATCTCTTTGCAGACATTATTCCATTTGTTTCCATTGAATGACATGTAATTACCTCCAGCAAAGCTTTGATAAAAGTTTGAGACACCTAAAAAATATGGGTTTTAATGTGGAGTCATAGGTTAGAAATAATATCAAGATCAGGTATGTGTCTGTAGACAGGTAGGTGTCTGAATTTGGAGTTGAAGATCCAATTATATATGGAAATCAACAGCTCAATTACTTACCTAAAGATAGGCTTGTGCTATTTGAGGTCACAGACTTATAGAATGGTTTGAGTTGTAAGAGATCTTAAACGTAATGTAGTTCCAACCCTCCCTGCCATGGTAATGGACACCCTTCCACTGGTTGTCAGAGTGGGCCTAGGAAAGATAATTTGGCAGATATGCTTAAGGAATGATTATGCCCTCCTGGAAAACAGGAGCTGAGCAGATTCATAGCAATGAAACCCACATTTTTAAAAATGCACATCCTAATTTATGCACAATTTATTCAAATGGGGACTGCCAAAATGGGCAAAATAAGTGTTTTCCTTTGAGCTTTTAAACTGTTTAGAAAAAAAAAAAAAGCTAAGAGCTCCAAACCAGTCAGCTTCTTAATTCAAGTCAGAATTAACATATGGAAATTTAATCCTGTCTTTTTTTATTTTCCTATATTAGAAAACAAAAGCAAAAAGACCTCCAAACCTATGAAAAATGCAAGTTCAGAAATATATATATTATATATAACGATGTAAAATATATAATTTTATATTTATAGATTTTTTTTTAAATCAGTGATAAAATAAAAATCACACAGAAATTATTCAGTGAAACACTACCTTAATTCATTCTAATGTAGCTGTGAACAGAAGACAAAGGGATATGCCTGATAAGACCACTGAATACCACAGTAAATCCTAAATGGCAACTAGGCCATATGAAATAGGAACATTTGAAAAGAATATTTTGTGGAATGGTTTAAATGTCTTCCAAAACTCTGTAATTACAAGAATAAGCATGTGCCAGTAATGGAAGAGCCACCCCTGTTTTGTGGTTATGGCATGAATGGGGTGAATTATTACTCTATCAATGGATATTCTCTTTTACCTAGCTTCCTGAAAGTTGAGAATGTTTAGCTACTAGAGTGTATAGATTTTAAAATATTAAAATACTGCTATGATATTTTAGGAGTGGAGCTAAAATACAGAATTTGCTAATACCTTTCTAGATCTGTTTTTTGGCCTCCTTACTGAAGAAAGAAATCACACTCAGAATAAAACTAGTGAAGAGAAAGACATTTACCCTTCATTACCACCTCATCAGTTCAGTTAGAAGGAAAACAAACATGATAATGTGGGTTGTTAGGTTTCCTCTCCTTTGCAGTTAATACAAATGTGTCTTTTTAAAATCTGAATTGCCTAGAGCATTCCAATCAGCATTAATGTTAGGCAAAATTACTTAATGCAACTTGAAAATGAAAGACAGAAAACACAGTTCAAAAGATGTAACAGAGCTTGTTCATGAAGAGTATTGGAAAGAGATTGCAGAAGTCAGGGCATGTGAAAAAGAAGAAATTTTGTCACAATAGGTATGTTCTCCAAATTTGCTGAAATTAGCTTTTAGTTCTTATACTTAGTCCAATAGTAATTCAGATTTACTGGCTACAATCTTCAACTTGACTTGAGAACTCAACTTGTAATTGAGAACAGCAGGGCAAAGTCTATATAATCATACAAAACCAACGATGGAAAGAGCATTCAAGAAAATCTCCTAATAAGTAGGACAGAGCATTCAAAGCTAAAGATGTGGTATCTAATGCATTTTCCTGCACTCACCAATTCAAAATGCTGCATTTATACCACTTCCTAAGTGAGTAGAAATTATTAAGCTTGAGTATTTGCTTATCTAAGATGATACCAAAAATAAGTCTTAAGTTAACTTAAAAATCAATGAAATATCTGTGTGAGTAAATTGTAGAGCTGATGTGCCTAAGCTATGCATTTCCTCTTTGCAGGGCACTGTTGCGGAAGAGGAATATCAGCTTCACACTTGTGTGAATGACTAGGGTGTTCCCCTAGGAAGGTATATAATCATCCTGTTAGCCAACACAGAGAAAATCCAGCAAACAGGAAAGGAATTTCTTTTATGGCTATGCAGAGTATATTTCCTTGAATATCCATATCTTGCATGGCTTGATAAATGTTTGAGATCAACAAAACCCTTCCCAGAAATACAGTCCTGATGTAGATATTCACAAGAGAAAATTGTGGAATATGAATCAGCAGAAAGGCAGAGGCTTAATAGTGATATTCTCTCTGTTTAAAGAGAATAAAAACAAGTAGTAGAAAAACAAGAATGAAAGGAGAACCTATTTACTTGGAAAAAGAAAGTTAAAGTTTTAACCAGAAGTGATAGGAATGGAAGCATAGGAATGGAAGGAATGGGTTCTCATGCTGGCATAAAATACTAAAATAGACAACAATTTTAACGGGTCATTAAAAAAATAATAAGGAAGTTTTTTTCCTATGAATTTTGGGGAAACTTATAAGAAAGAGTGACAATAATTTAAATACAGTTACAAATATACCATCCATCCTGTCTTCAAGACTGATTTCTACATAAGACAAAAACTGAATCTGAGTTCTCAAAGGTAAATAGTCTGGGATAAGAAAATGTCATATGAGGAGTAAAGAAATAAATAAAAGCCAGAGAACCTTCATAAAACTAAGAATGTATAAATACAAAGAAAATATTAACCAAATGTCGTGGTCCGTGGGCCATCCACAGAAGACAAATCACTCCTTTGGATAGTGTGCAGCCCCTAGGCTGCCTCAGTTTGCAGGGACTCTCCTTTGAGAAGTCTCTTTGAGCATTTTCCTTGTGGCTCAAGACAAGAAAAAATACTTCAACCCATGAGCCTTTGAGTTCTATATAAATGTTTCATACCCCATTGGTTATTCCCCTTGTTCCTGGTTTTTACCCCTCCTGATTGGCTCTTTTTGGATCCTTCCCCTGATCGGTCCTTTCCCCAGTTCTTTTCCCCATTGGCCAAGCTGTGAAACCCCACTCCTGGCTACCCTATATAATCCCTCTCCCAGGGACCATTTGGCTCTTTCACTTCCAGACCCTGTGGAATAAAGAAGCTTTCCTGGAGATGGGAAAGACCCCGTCTCGCTGCTTTTACTCCTGTGTCACCTGGAGTGGCAAACGTGGCTCTGCTGCTCAGGCAGCCACACGAAGATCAAATCACTCTGCACCTGAGAGTGCACAAAGATCAAATCACTCTGCGCCTGAGAGTGCACTATAGGCTAAATCACTCTGCACCTGAGAGTGCCTGTGCCTCCGTTGATCTAGGTGTCTTTTTAAAGACACTTCTAGCGAGGAAGGTTATGGCACCTTCACCACTGAACCAGACCATGACAACCAAACCTTTCAGAAAAGGTGCAATGAGCCTTTGCTACTTAAAGGTTTCTGGTGAAACTTGGTTCCAAACGTCTGTGATACAGATAAAGAAAATATAAAATAGACTTTCTGAATTGTCATTTAGTGAGAGTGTTGAAGCACAGAATGCTCATTTTGAATGATTAGACAGCAGAAACAAAGATATTTCTTTTCTATTTGAGGCTAGATAATGTAAGAAAGGAGTATAATTTGAAATATAAGCAGGTTTTAATCAAACATTATTTCCATATACGTTAAGAAAATTGTTTGAGGAAAAGATGTATAATTTTTATTATAAAATTTGAGGTTAGCTCTTCAGATGTGACTAAAAGAAGATAAACAAGGGATAACCAATGCTAATAATTCATATTTTGTGTTATTTCTGAATGACATAATTAATGGTATAATGAAGGAATTTATCAGCATCACTCAGATGTGCAGTGCTACTTGATGCTCTCTACCAAATTTTACATAACATTCAGCTTCTTGTCCAGAGCATACAGGCTTTCCTCAAGTTTTATGCTTTACCTCCCAGTTCGGCTCAAGTATCTTTCATATCTGTGTGCCAATGGCACTAGACACTGTTCAAGAAGGTGAATAAATCCCCAAGTGTTTTCTGTACCAATTAGGGACAGAAAGGCATGGGTGACCAAGATTATTATGGCTGACATGTACAATCATTATCAAAATAAAAGCACTTTAAGTGCTTCGGAAAGTAGAAAACTGACCTTTTCACAAATGTTAAGTCTCATGGCAGAAAAGCTTCTACCATAGTGCAGAGTGCTTCTGTAAGTCAGCATTTTAATTACCTGAATGATTTACATTTCCAGTTTACTTGCCTGCTCTCAACAGCCAGCTCATCTTTCATCTTATGTGTGCAATCACAAGCAGTGTGAAATGTTATTAAAATGCTCAGGCATAATTGATAGAGTCAAGTTCCTAGCATGCCTAAATTACTTTCATCAGGACATTTTTTCTAAATTTATTTTTAAGACCCTGCCCTAAAGGTTTTCTATAGCCTGGTCTCCAAACTCAAGATAGCTGTGGTTTCTTATGAAAGACACTGCCTAATTCTATGAGCCAATGTAAGAAACTAGTGCAGAGAAAGAATCTCAGTACAGAGGTAGGGAAAGCAATGCAAAAGAAACGCCTGGGTAGGAGGGAAAACATTATGCTCTTGCAAGAAAGGAAATGCGGAATCAAACTGTGTTGATTATCCCTATTCACTTACAGCTGAGGAAATTGGGATAAGTGCCTCCTTAATAGTGATTCCAGAAAAGTAGCCCTGTTTTACCTTTTGCGTAAATGTCCCTATTCAGTCAAATATAGAACACAGACTTTTCTGATCACCTAAAGATGAAGATGGCAAATATTTTTAGCTTTCTTCAACTACTTAAAAACCATTTTGCCCCAATATTAATTAAAATAAAGCAGATTTTTCTTCCAAGGTGATTCTCACTTTATGGGTGTATTAAGTGGCCATATAACTAAAGGCTTTAATCTACATCTTGTTCTGAGAAGCCTCTTTCTTTTAGGCAAAACTAAGCTCCTGTTCCAAACAGCCTAGTTTCTAATTACTCCATCCTGAGTAAGAGGCTGTTTTATTCTTATCAGCAGAATTTTATTAAGAGAGAATCTGCAGTCTTTAGCAGACAATATACATTATCTGAGCTCTGCCTTCATCACCTAATCAAAGCCAATTTATAGAAAATTGTCCATCTCTCAGGTACTGAGTAATTTGTTGAAAAAACCATATTGCAAAGGCATGATACTTACATCATCAAGGACAGAATGTTATTGGATTTATAAGCTGGCAGGCACCACAAAAACATTTCTGGCTGAAGCTACACCATTTACCATGTGATGTCACACTGGATATAATGTAACAGGATCTGGTGATACCATTAAAGAATAATAGTAGTCCTGTCCCTTTTTAACCAAGAAAAAATTCAATTCCCAGGTAGACAAATAAGGCTAAATAACTAATAGCTTGTGTCCTGAGATTATTGCAAGGAAAAATAGTCCATGACTGTCTTCAACTCTTATTCTATGAATACATATAAAAATTTTGTTTAATAATTGATATTTGAAACTATTTCTGGGGTTAAATTATGTATTTGTAATTTGCTTTCCTACCCTTACTTAAAATAGTCATCTTGTTAAACCTAGAAACATTCAGTTTAGGAAAATCGGTGCTTAGAATATCACTTCAAGAAACGAGAACTCATTCTCTCTTCACGAAACAATTCTGGTTATAAAGAGATCAAATCATCCATCTGTGGGTCAGGTCTTCAAGCTGATACCTTTTCACTGTTTTTTTTCTGAAAGGCACAGTTTTCTTGAAATTAATTACACTACCAGTGTCATGCTTCCCATAGGTAATTGCTTACTTCATATATTGCAACATAAAACCTTAAACCATAAAGCTGATTCTCTCTCTCTTTGGTCTCCATATAAATTTTGTATTGTGTTCCGTGGTTCCAGCTGTAGAGACAGAACTTAATGTGCTAGTAATACAGATAGCAGACACCAAGGGCATTGTTGGAAACAGCTTCTATATTTTACTGAGAAAATAAACTCCTTAACTTCTACTGTCAGTATCTCTCATTCTGGAAATTACTTAATCACTAGAAGTCAAACTGAAGTACAAATGTATTGGTGGCAAAACTGTAACTTCAGTGAATCTAGGAATTTCTCTTATTTATTTTTGCTATCCAAATAATATTTTTAATAATAAGACAATTCAGGTTATAGTTCAAGGAAAATTGTATGCAAGGGACTGTTGTTAATGGGTAACCTTGAGGGGAATCATGTGGGTGGGGGAATGTGGGGAATGGGAGGGAGCCTGGAAGGGGAGCTGTATATGCTGGTTTATCCTAAAAGCAGCAAGAATATTCCTGGCTTGTTTATTTAGCAGTAGAGACATAGCCTGGAAATAGTTTAGTTCTATAGTTCTCCCCCATTAGTTCTCAGTTCCCCAGACTTAAGATACCATGACCAAAGGTTTTTTTGCAATGCATTTTGTTATCTACTTAGAAAAACATAGTTAAAACAAGAAATTACTTATGCTCTTTAGACCAGCTAACATTTTATTCTGGAAAATCGAATTTTTTTCACTATATTAAGGTCTCCCATTTTCAAGATTTTTTCTCAGCTCAATTTACCCCTACTTACAGATTTTTTTCTCATATCTGTTGTTGCTTAACCCAAGATGGCAACTGAACACCACACAGCTACTCAGTCCCTCCCTCCTAGTAGGATGGGGGAGAGAATTGAAAGTGTAAAACTGGGAGACCTTGCACAATGAGATAAAAGAGAGTTTAATATTTAAAAGTAAAATCCATTAGTCAAGTGGAGTGAAACAAGTTGTTTATTCATCACTTTCCATGGGCAGGAAGATGTTCAGCCATCTCCAAGAAAGTTGGGCTTCATAGGTGTCTTGGTTTGGAAAGAGAGGTATCTGCCAGGGAAACTGGGGTTTCCCTTAGAATGGAGAATGTAAACCCCTCACCCCCGCCAAATTATAATTTTGCAATCAAGGGCTTTCAGGCAAAGATTTTGGGAATAGAAATAACAGTTCATTACTAAGAATATTAACAATACAAATGTAATAGGAAACAAAACCATCCAACCAAACAAGCAAACAAACAAACAAACAAACAACAATTTTGGAAAACCCTGACAGAGTCAGAACTACAACCTGACATCCTTCTGGTCAGGGTGTTGGAAGCAGTCCAAAAGTAATTCCTTCTGAAGTGGCAGATGTGGTTCTGGTGAAGTAGAGATGATCCTGTAGCAAAAGGGTCCAGGGGTGGTGAGGAGGGGTCTGGTGATGGTGAGATGAGGTCCGGTCTTCCTCCCAGGAAACCAGGTGAAAGCTGGCAGTCTTCGTGTCCCTGTGTCTCAGTTTTATCCAGACAGAAAAACTGCCTGCCCCCCCGCCCCCACTGCCAGGAGCATGTGATGCATCTCATAATAGGATGATGGAAGTGCAGATGCACCACTCTGGGGTGGGGAGGAGGTATAGCCTGGGGAGGTGCTAATGGCCCATTATCAGAAGGCGTCAGGCGTCTCCCCCCTGAGTTACAAGAGATAAAGAAAAACATCTTCTCAACTGCTGTTAACAGATGAAAATAGAATACACATATTTGGTTCCACAACCCAAGACAATAGTGTTTGTCTTCCCAACAGTCACTTGGGAAGACAAACACCATAACCCTGAATTTCCCCCTTCCATGAAACTCCCCCAGGGTATATACTGGGCATTATGACTTATGATATGGAATATCTCTTTTGCCGGTTTTGGTCACCTGTCCTGGTTATGTTCCTCACAGCTTTTTGTGCTGCTCCTGTCTAGTAGAGGATGAGACTCTGGAAAGTCCTTGGCTAAGGCTGTTTTGCCTTGGAAACAGTCAAAAACATCAGGGTATTACCAACACTATTTTCATACTAAATCAAAACCCGTCAGCTTGCAGAAGTTACTAAGAATATGAACTCTGTCCCAGACAAAACCAGGACAATCACATTGCCATCAATACACTGCCTCTGTTCTGCAGATGATGTCAGCCTTAGTTGGTTTCTTGCTTTGCTCCTGACAAAAATCTCTCTGGGTTTTCTACTGAGGCAATGCTCTAGACCTGGCTGATAAATTTAATGTATTCCTACCTTCAGTCATCTCTGAGCGCCCACTTTTATGCAGATTTTACAGTAAATCATCAATACATAACTTAGAAGTGGACAGCTAAAGAAAATTAAAGGGTTTTTTTTACAATCAGTAAACTAAAAACATTAATAAGCAAACATTATCTATATGGGCTTTTTTTCCCTCTATCGTGTCCTTTCTTTCTTTTTCAATTTTGTTTTTAATTAGATAGGTATCAAACCTATCTCTTTATGTTTATGAGCTTAAAATTTATAGGCTCCAAGCAAAGGAGTACAAGAAAAACAAACATAAATTACATCATAATTACTTAATGTATCTAAATTATTAATGTACAACCACACCTATATGGTCCAGTTCTAAACACAACATACATTCTGTTTGTGCTGTTGCTTGTGAGAACAGGTATAGCTAAAAGACAGAAACTGAAAATATTATGAGATTAGATTTATTTCAGACTTTTTTAACTAATGTGTGAACATGTTTATAACAAATTCATAATCAGTAATCCCTTTTATCAGCTGAGAATAGCAACAGGTGATTGCTATTTTAAAAACTTTTTTAGAGTTTTCCAACAACTTGCCACTACTTTGTTTATAGATTACATAAAATTTTATTACAATTTATGCCTGCAGTCTGATTCTTGGTAATCCTCAGTGTTTAATATCCCTGTTTTATTTCTCTAATAGGTCTCCTTCCATATAAAGGGTTTTGGGATTTTTTGTTCTCAAGTGTACTGTATCTCTTGGTCCAATACCTGTGTTTCTATTTTTCTGACATTTTCTTTTCAGCTACGTAATTGCTTTACTGTGAGTCTTATCAGACATTAAAGAAGAAACAGGAGGTTTTATTTCTGGAGCTAAATATTTAGCTTTCTTTGTAATCTAATAGCTCTTCTATTACATGGATTTTTCATAATTTGATGGCAACTACCCAAATCCAATAGTCACTCTGAGCAAAAGGCCTATAATTACTTATAAGATGATATGCTATGGAATACATGGAATTCTAAAGCATTATTGTCAGTCTCAAAGCACTGTTAATGAATGTGACTCACACCTGTAACTGTAAAATAAATCTGCAGTTACTACACTAGGTAATGTAACCTTCCATATCAATTCTCCTTCTTAAAATTATCAGTGTGAAATGGAATGATTCTTGTTTAGAGCAGCAAGGCAGGAGGGCTATCCAAGGATAGCTTAAATGTCATGGGAAGTTTATTTCAGGTTAATTAATCTTTTTGGCCCTCATTTTTGCCAGGTGAAGATTCTTTCTGATACTAAGACACTTAAATCCAATTATCTACCTGTGGGTCAGGAATCTTTTCCATTGGG
>VWYO01007764.1:10553-29332 GCA_013400275.1 Rhadina sibilatrix
AAAAAAAAAAGAAAGAAAAAAAAAAAGGGGGGGAAGGAAAAAATAATTAAAATAAGAAAGGTTGTTTCTGCTCTCATGGGAGAAATATGAGGTCTTCTGGAAGAAAGTGTCTATCCACAGCATTTCAGGTATGAGAAAAAAGTGAATTTATATGAATATTTAATACTTATCACTACTGCCAAGTATCCTACACCTCCTACTGTGTGATCACAGTATCTAATAATTTTCCTACCTTAGCTCTATGAATAAAGAAACTTAGAAATAAGTTTCTTTTGTGCTTTTCACAATGCAGAATATATATCTTCTTTGATAATGAGTAATTACATATTCAGAAACAAGTATGGCTCTAATATTCTAATGGAAAAATAGGATACTTGCTTAACTGCTACTTTGCAGATCCCTGTTTTAGGTCCAAAAAACTGCAGCCATTGCATAAGTACATTAAAAGTTCAGGTACTCATATATATCTAAAGTAACATGGCAGCAATAGTACTTATATATGTATATTTATAATTTTTGTGCATAATGAGATTCTCCAACTCTCTTGGTGAAAGCCACTAGTAGTAAGAAAAAAAGTAGCATGCTCTAAATATATCCAGTGGCTGGCTGTTTAAAGATCTCTTAGAGGATATGGATGAAGTAATTCCTTTCACCTCTGGGGCAGGGACATGAACCACCTGTCACCACTGAAAACAAATAAAAAAGGTTGTCTGGGATGACAGAGGTAAGAATATTCTCAATTCCCTGCAGCTAAACAGAAGTATTTGTATTCTATGTTGCAGGAATAACCCACTATACTCTATACAACTGCACCTTGGAAGTAGGACTGCTGAGATACAGGATATATCTCTCAGTTACTTTAAAAATGAAATTATTTATAATAATTTGGTAGTGCAGGAAACGGAAGCTGGAAAGTTCCCTAATCACAAGCCCATAGAGAGCACTAGATGCATTTTCTGCTCAGCAGAGACAAACTGAAAGGTACTGTAGGCTTCTAGCCTACAGTTTTGCCATTGCTAGGAATGGCCACCTGAGTTTGCAAGTCCTCCTTCAGAACAGGGGCTTTTCCTACTTTTCTTGTCTGAACCTGTTGTGAACATTTGTAACTTTACTTCTACTTACTTTAGTTGTGGCAGTATTTTTTTCTAATTTCTTTCTTTTTCTAAAACAAATAATATTTTTATCTTTCTTATGACTATGTCTGAGTTAGTCTACCTTTGCTTATTCTATATGTTAGGCTTACAATTTTTGTACAAATACTAGCAGGAAGCATGTTCTAATTTTATAGCAAGCTACTTATGGCTGATGTTGTTGATTGATTCAGTTCAAATCCCAGAATCATAGCATCTCTAAGGTTGGAAAAGACCTTTACAATTATCAAGTCCTACAGTGGCTACAATTCTTATTCGAAGAACATAAGGCAGTGTCTTTACCAAACACAGTGAAAAAAAGCACAGTGCTATACACACTATGCCTGTATCCCAGTAGTCAGCCTGCTTTTTGCCATGTCCACTCTTCCACTGTCTCTCTGGCTGTTAAGGTGTTAAGGCTGTTAAGGCTGTTAAGATGTTGTGCAGAGAAATACAGTCCTGGACTCATAGTAGAAGCTCAAGGCACTGGGGATACACAATGTGGAGGAAGGAACACAGGCATAGGATGATGGGAAACAGGCTCAAGGTTGACACTGGACATCCCATGGTTGTAAGAAACACACTCATGATAGGTTAAAGAAATGCAGCCCAGAATCTGAACTATTTTTTGCTATGAGAGAAAAACAGACAAGCTCTGGCATGCATAAAATGTGCCACATTGTAGTGTAAAATTGCATGTAACTTGCAGACCAAGTACAAAATTTAAATTTTAACAAATCTATAAAAAAAGCAAAAACCACAAGGAGGGATCCTAAAAGGTAGAAAGGTAAATCGCTGACAAAAACATTATGCTCCTTTCAAGCAAATAGGGATGCTGGTGACTATGCCCACATACACACCAAAGAGATTGCATTGACCTTAACAGCCAGAGAGACAGTGGAAGAGTGGACATGGCAAAAAGCAGGCTGACTACTGGGATACAGGCATAGTGTGTATAGCACTGTGCTTTTTTTCACTGTGTTTGGTAAAGACACTGCCTTATGTTCTTCGAATAAGAATTGTAGCCACTGTAGGACTTGATAATTGTAAAGGTCTTTTCCAACCTTAGAGATGCTATGATTCTGGGATTTGAACTGAATCAATCAACAAAAAGTATTTTGAGAAAGAAGGATACTCCTTGCAAATATAGTCTTAAGCATATTGCTGATTTTTTGATTTTAATTTCTCCTATTAAGGGAGAAAATAGTGGGAAAAATATATTCAGGTAGGCATCATACTTAACAATGGAAAGAGATGGCATTTGAAAACAAATAGTAAATATCCCTTTCATTTATATGCTACCTTTTTGGGTTGTATTTCTCTTGAAACTAGATTGATTTCAGAGATTTCAAATATTGGAGTTTCTCTTTAAAGCAAATGAACAAGTGATTTATATTTTCCATGTACAGAAAACAGTTCTGAACATTTTAAGAAATCATATTTTCAAAGTGATAAAGCAATTGCTAGAAAAGGAAAGAATTTATGTCTTATGGATTAATGTATACTATCATAAATAGAATATTTATCATTCTTGTCTGACAATCATGGTTCCTTTAGATAGAAGACTTTTTCTATCACCAGAATTACACATAGTTCTAATGTAGACTTTAAAGAACTCTCATGTTGCTCTCTCTTTTTGGGTGGGTATTAGGTTCCATATGATTTTTCTTTAAATAATACACTCTGAAGGATTCTATTTTCTCATGAAAAACTAATATAGAGTCTGAGACAATAAGGAAGTAAAGAAGTTGTGCAAATAAATAGTTTCAGTCATCCACCATTCTGTGTCAGTAACATTTCTGTTAATACTGGAAAAAATATAGAATGCTACAAAGTATTAAAACTAACAGGAAATAAGAGTACAAGCTGGTAGTTACTTCCAGCAGAGTTTAATACCTTAGTCATACTCAATGATATTTTGTTTTGAAGATAACATCAATAGAAGAAAAATAACTAATTATTTGAGTTAATTGCTGCTCAGCATGTGTAAATCTTCCACAATTTGGCCGTGCATATTTATTCAGAACTTAAAGAATATGTCAGTTCTAGAAATATTAAAATAAATTCGTCATATTAGCAATAAAATATTTTGAAACTTTGATAAGTTATCGTGGGAACTGATCTTCTGAAAAGAAAGTATTACACTGTGTTTGATTTAATAGGTAATGCTTATCTTATTGGAAAAAAATGGAATAATGGAATTCTTCCAGTAGGGTTTCATTATCTGGACAAAATAAGTATGCTATTTGCAGACATCACTTGGATTAATTCTGCAAGTCTTTGGGAAGGAATTAGTTCATTTTGGTCTATATGTATATATATATATATATATATATATACATTTGCTTTGTTTTGTTTTTAAGTGCTTGATGCAGAGTGGAATCCAGGTTCCACTGGCAGAAGCCTTTGAATGCTACTCTGTATGTTTTCATGGTTTCCCGGAAGCAGGGATGACACTCTTTTCTACGTAGCCCAAGATATTTTTTTTTATATACATCCTTTGAGTTTCAATCTGCTTGCCTTATCTAGAGTGTTCTGTCATTGATTCTATGATTCTGTGAGTTCTCCAGTTTCCATCCATCACAACTCCATCTATTGTTAGAAGCAAGAAAACTTTTGCCACTCTGAGAATGTAGATTAATGAGCAAATTAAGAGATAGTGTAAAAATATGAATCATCTATGTGTGGCCATAAAGACTCACCACATTTTCTACCATGGATCTTATCAAACAGCATTCGAATAAAAGGCATGGGGGGAAAAAAAAAAAAGGACAAGATTTTTTTTTGTTCCTGGGAGAGAAGGACCTGCATCCATGCCTCCTAAAATATGTCCCCAAACTGAAGGATCATGTCTCTATCTATTAACATGACTTTCACATGTTACTGGGAGGTCAATATTGCAGACTTCCTTTAGTTCGGTGCCATATCTGCCAACCCAACAAGGATATTTTTATTGTTTCTTTGCATGATTTCAATAGCTGAATCAAATTCCTTGTCTCCACAGGGACCCTGACATTTCAATAATAGTTTACATGAAGTTCCATATGCAGTGGAGTTTGGTTCTAGATCTGGAACAGAAAAATATCTGTGACTGAAGACATTACAATCTCTCCTACCACATACAGTATAGAGAAGAGCAAATGTCTTTATTCTTGTGAAATCATTGTTGGATGCATAAAAGTGAGGCATGCAAGATACATTTTTTTTTGAGTACCTCTGCATACAAAAAATAGTAGCTATTCTTCTATGTCCTAACATAGCATATGAGAACAGAAGTCCAGCACCTGTGACAAGCTGCTTCTACTAGGCAAAAAAGTCCCATATATTATAAAAAGTATGTGTACTTTTGACAAATGGAAGATGACTTGGAACACTGGGAAAAAAAAAGTGACATTTTTTTTTGTCTTATTCAGAGTCCTGGGATTCTGAATTCAACCCTTTGATATTTAACTAACTTGCAGGGCACGTGCTTTTTGGAAAACAGCGTATGGATTCTGTATAAAAGGCAATCCAATATTTGGATTTTATTTCCAATACTACCTCAGTTAACATTTACAAAGGTTTAGCCTTGAGGAAATATTTATCACATTATTTAGTATGGAATATTTTTTTTATTACTGGTCAAAATCAAAGACTCATTTTTGAAGATTCAGGCTCTAATACCCCATTTTTGATGTCAAACAATAATTCTTTCAGACATCTCATATGCTTGAATGTAAGCATTCAACAAAATATTTACTGTATTAAAAGTTCCACATTTAGCAATCATAAGAGTAAATCCCATTTCTGATTTTTTCTGCTCCTTTTTTATTATTTGAAATACAGGAAATCTGACTCTCATTAAAGTCTCAGTCAAACACATGTAAAATTTTTTTTACATATATTTGCTGATGTGTTTATTGCTAAGTATTTTAAGTGCCTAACACTTTCTTATGGTCTTTTTCTCTTTTATTGCGGAAGGCAACTATACAATACAAAACTCATTATACAGGTCTTTTAAGAACGTAATTAACATTTTTACTTCTCTACGGCAATTATCATATATTTTTTTGTGTCCTTTGTCCTGCCTGTATAAGTCATATTAAATATCTCAGTTGTATTTCTGAGCTGGGATTGCTTTAACAAATGTTCACAATCAAGTTTTTATGTGAAATCATTCCCTCCTGTGGCTATTTTAGGAGGAATTGATTTCAAAATGACATTAAACTGAGAATAATCTGTATACATTTTATGGCTGATCTATCCAGTATTTTCAAGTCATTTGTGTATACTGTGTTCTTACAACTACAAAAAAAATTTAAAAATTAAAAGGTTTCAGCTCCAAAACCAGTGCAACTATTGAGTTATTGAGTAGACTTATATTTAAGAAATATAAAAATGGCATCTAATCAATGCTCTTCTGTATTTCAGATATATTATGAAGGCATTCAGATACATTAATAATCATTGTGAGGTTTAAATATATATGGAAAATCAGACAATTTTTAAAAGGAAGGACTTGAAAACCCTACATTCATATTAAAATAAGTAGGGAAAAAAAAACCCAAAACCAGCAAAACCAAATAATCTTCATTGCATCATTAAAATGTCACATAAAGACTCACAAATCAAGGAAGAGATATTTAATGGCATATATAAAACTGAGAGAACTTGGTAAAAATATTTAGAAAAAAATTAATTTAAAATAAACCACTTTAAATTGAAATGTCTTGAATTTCACTTCAGAAAATGACCACGCTTGCAGTTGTGGGAGCATCTGTAGATTTCCTGAATTATGCAATGCAATGTGATACAATGCAGTAACAGAGCTCTAGGATTAAAGCAGTAGGTAAAGAGAAGAAAACTGAGAAATATGGATTCAGGAGGAGAATATAGAGCAGAAGATGATAATGGAGATAGATAGGAGTGCACAGGTGACTGGTCTAAGGGTTTCAGATTTCCTGAGAACAGTCAATGGCAAAACAGAGGGTAGTCAAAAAATTAATTAGGGAGAAGAAAAAACACGTGTGAAGCAGCTGGTATTTTTGCACAGCTGCTACAGCATCCTTTTGCTGATTAGAAGAAAAATACAAACAGCAGGTAGGTTGTTTCAATTTTGACTACATTGCCACTGAAGAAATGGGAACATGCTTTTCTCCATTACCTTGCATCATTTATAGTTCGCCTCCACAGCTGGTGACTGAGAATTATTTCTGTACTATTTCTCCCAGCTTCCCTCTGATCTTTTATAATTTGTATTCTACTATTTTACTCTCTTGTATGCATCAATAAATTAACTGAAATGCCATACTGAAACAAGGGACAAAATTAGTTCTAGCAAGGTATTATCATTTATTCACAGAAACTCATGAACACCCCCCTGCATTCTCCCTTGGCTTTGTTGTATTGTTTTGAAAAAAAAAAAAAATTTACAGGACAGGACATCTCATTACATACCAGGTGCACTTCTCTGCCTTTGAGGACTACATGGATGAGTGGCTTTGTAAGTCTTCATGACAGTTGCCAGTAAACTAAAAATCCAAATGATCCATTCTGCACTTTAAAACTAGTTTCTTTCCTCTCATACCCTTCCGATTTCTTGCAAAAGATATGTTAGGGCCTTTCAGAGGTGGAACTTGTGTTGGCTCATGAATGGTTCTGGTCCATGTAGAATAATAAGAAAAAATTAACTATATGCACAGTTTAGCATTAACTTAGGTTAAATGTGAGAAGCTGTGTAAATTAAATATGCTAAGGTTTGTTTTTTTTTTTAATTCTCAATATCTTCAACTGGGAGACCTATATAGTCATTTAGTAGCTGAGCAAGATGATGTAAAAGTACCTAATATGTACTAACTTATTAGAGGTTATTTTACCCAGTTCTGTACAAGGTATAAGCAGTAATGCAAGCTGTAAAGACAAGATTATTGTATTATTCTGGCTTGATTTGAGCATTACAACAGTGATTACACACAGAAATTCATGTATTTCTACGTGCAGCTCAGTAGCTCAAGCACATAATAAAATGGAAACAGAAGTCATACTAAAGTGACTACCATAAAAATATGTAATGATATTGGAGTAACTTTGAAGATACTGACTCATCAAGGATTAAGTGGCAACTGTAAACCCACATTTCCCAATATTTATAATGTTTAGTAGCATCTCTGTTTGTTGATTTGTTTTTGTGATGAAAGCTGCATAGAGGGATTATTTATTGCCTCTGTGTTCTGTGCTGTTATCCTCTTTGCTCTTCAAACCTTGCCAGGCCAATTAATATTCCTTATCGCTAAGAAGGGTAGTACTTTTTATCCCTGAATAAATGTAGTTTTACAGCAGCTCCCAACACACCAATTATTCTAGAATACCAGTATGATTCCATTATATTATGGATAAGTGCAGACTTTGCTCTACTTATCAAACTCAAGACTTTCAGAATATGTTATATAAAGCATTAATAATATTTTTTGCTTTCTGCTTCAATTTTTCTAGCTTTTCCTTTCTGAGAAAAATGATTTCTTAACATGGCTGAAAGCAAAAACCTTAAATCTAAATATCTATTGTAATGATTTTTTGTTTTTCACAAGTGATATTGTCATTTTCTGTTTACACTTGAAGCCAAACTGATAAGAATTTACTTAAGTAATTGACTGATGGAGAAAAGGTGCCTAAATAGCTCAAATCGTTCACAGGAATGGGTACCCAGCTTCACACAGGTGATGTTCAACCCAGTGACCTGGATTTTCAGCAGACGCCACATGGGTCTTCTAGACCTGTTCTAATATTAATATTTCATTACTTCCTTTCTTCTCTAACCACTACAGTTATATTATAAAACCCCAGTGTAGTGCTCCTTATGGCCCCATATCAGTTTAAAAAACGTACCCCATTTCTCCAGGTCCTACAACTGTGAACAATTTCTCTAACACCAAAATATCTTGTCTCCTGTCAGGAGTGATGAGAACTGAGTTTTCTTAGCACTATCACACAATAGTAGTACTAAGTATGAAATAAAACAAAAATTAGATTATATTTTGATACCTTTTAAATTATTTGAACCAATAACTAAGTTTGTGCATTGATAGAAAATGAAGATAAAATGCCTTTCTGACATGGACACGGCAGTGCATCTTGCAGAATCTGTTATGTGGGGGTTTTTAGGCACCATTTTACAAGTCTCTTATTTGTACTTTTCTCAGAAGGCTGAATTACAGCATTACTTACAAATAGCAGTGGATTCACTCTAAAATGAGAACATCTCAAGTGAAAACCATACTTGTGTATAAAAAGAGTCTGAACTACAATTTTATCATTGTGAAAGTTCATATAACTAATTTTATATAATTATTAAAATTCACATTTTTCAGAAACCTTAGAAAGCATTTTTTATTCATTGAGTTATAACCTGATATACAGTTCAATGCTGTTTCTTATAGTACTAATCATTGAAAAAGGTCAGACTAAGATTCACTGCCCATTTTTCTAGGTCCAAAATGTTTCAAGCTGATTTACTCTTATGACTTTTTTGCTTACCTTTAGGTTTTAGGTACAATTGCCTATCTAATATATAAATAAATAAATAAATAAATATATACATATATATCCTTGCAAGTTGTTTCCTAAGTTTTGTCACTTCTAATGACCAGATAAGGGGATGATAGACCAGGCTGTACAGTAAAGTGCATTTAGTTTTGAGAGTTCTCTGGTTTATGTAAAAACTTTTTAAGGCCACAATTATATATATTTAAAACAGTAGTTAAGACAAATAAGCAAAACAAAGAAACAAACAAGACAAATAAAAACACCACAAAAAACAGAGAAAACAGTCTTGCTTACATATATCTTTCTTCACATCACCATAATTTTACCAAATAAGGTTTTTTTCTGTGTGTGTATGTCTTGATGAAAACTGCAGAAAGAAGCTTTCCACATAAGAGTCAAAAAAGATATGATCCATCTCAATCAATTTTAGCACATAAATTCAGGCCACTAAGTATACTGATTCATCAAGCTCCATTTATAATAAATGGAGAGACCTCTGTACTTCCATTTGCAAAATGAGAGGGATTCCTTTTCTCTTGATTGTGTTTCTCACCCCATTTAATAAAGTGGGCTAGTTTATACTATTTCATAAGAAGAAAAAATCATTTTAAAACAAAACATTAACATTTTGGTCTAAAAGCATTTATTTTTTGTCATTAAAGGGTTTTTCAGGATTTCCTTCTGAAATAAACAGTATGACAGACTGTCTTTCTCTACGTACATTTATATTTTTTTATCTTTTGAAATTATTTCAGGATCATGAAGACTACTCAGATTCTTGACAGATCAAGTTAAAAATAAAATCATAATGTTTTCACTCATTTTTTATATCTGTAGCTGATTTAAAATATACATCTCTGTGTAATATACGAACAGTTTCAAAGATATATATTCACTTTTATCCTCTCTCTTTCTCCTGAAATAACTTGTATTCTATTTATTTGAAACTCTTCCAGAAATAACTACAGGATTGCTGATGCTACATCAAAATCAAAGAGTGGCACCCCTTATAATTTTTATCTTTAAAGTGGAATAACCTATTTTACAGTAGAACATTCCTCTGACTTCTATAATGTCTTTAAAATGTTATAAACTACAATGTGTTTGATTTTGGTTTTTTGGTTTTTTTTTTTTAATTTTTGTGTTCTTGCTCAAACGCATATCTTAAGGTTCATGCTGCAGAATGCCAGCAATATTATGATCCTTTTATTCAGAAGCAAGTCCCAATGTCACTTAAAAGCATGTAGATGGTAAAAAAAGGAAACTTCTCTTAGTAGCCATAAATAGAATTCTAGATATCTTGCTCTGCATCATAGCTGCATTGTTGTATTCCATGGTTAGGGAGGGAGATTCATGTGGATCATATTGCAGACTGGAATGAATAGGTAACCAAAATCTTCAAGGTTCAGGCCGGAGCAGAGAAGACTGACTTAAGTAAGGACAGGACAGATAAAATCACTGATAGGGTTAGGGCTTTGCTTTGAAATTTGAAGAAGATGCTTGTTTTGGAATCCTTGTATGTTATGAAGTTATATAAGTATGAGGGGAAGAGAGATGAAAGTGACAAACTGAGAAAACAAAGCTTTTTCAGTATTTTCCATTAAAGAATCAGAACACAGGCAGAATTCTATTTCAGTGTCATTAGGTACTTTAGATTCCTGGTGGTGTTTTATATTTCCTGTATTTTCGAAATTCTCAACACTGTCACTGAGTGGTTAGAATTAGGAGACATTTAATAATTTAATTGAATCAATTGTTAGGAATGAAAATACAAAAGCAACATATCACGTGATTAGGTGATGTTCTCCAAGAACGAAAATGCAGTATGTCCCAGTGAGGATATTAAAGGCTGAATTATGGTCTAGTTTAATGGCAATCTGTATTGTTTCCATGGGCGTTAAATTCTCAGTTTTGAGGGGTTTCAGTTTTAGAGATGAACTAACTTTTCAGAAAGAAAATTATCTATTTCAAATACTTGTAGATTTTTTCAATTTCTTGTTCATTGAAGGTAAAAATCAGGACTGAGAGAAGAAATTCTAAGCAGATGTGTTTGCTTATGTAGGAAGATAAATACCTTCACTATGGTTTGAGCCATATTTCAAAGGGAAACCAAATGGGATGAATTTAAATTTTTGAGAAAACTGAGTACATAGGGAGGCCTCCTTTATGTAGTCCATCTCAGTCATTTACTAGTTTTGCTGTCCTTTAGAACATTGCCAGGTACTTAGATCTTTGTTCTGGGCTGAAATGGCTAATCCTAACTGGCCTGAAGTTTAATAGTTCAACGTTAGATCTCAGAATAAAATATCATGTACATAATGCTTCATTTCACAGATGTGCATATATATCCAGTTTATATAAGCAAAATGTATATAGCAGAAATATTTCAGAAATTTATTGAAAAAAGGGGGAAAAATATGAATACAGGAAAAATGCCCGATAACTATATGACCTCGAGAGGGCAATCAATTTTATTAATTTGTGGCAAATAGGCATAAATTGTAATAATAAGGAGAATTTTTTATCAGAAACTGAATTTGTTTGTTAATTATGAATCATTGGATTTTTTTTTCTTATTATTTCAACAAAAGCTTTACATTTTTACATTATCTTCCATTTGCAAGAAAAATGTTAAATACTGTACGGGTTAACAGCTGTCAAATATGTCCTACATTCAGTAGTACTGAATAGAATTTTTTCTTATATTAAGAAAAGAAATGAACTACATTGTTTATAGCCTGTTTTTTGCTCCTGCCTACCTGCATGCACATGGTACTCAGAGTAGCCATTATAAGGCCTTTTGCATTTGTGGGGGAATGAAAATACACACCTCATAATGCCATAATGCAGAGTAAAGTGACCTTGACTCAAGACATATATGAAATGGCAAATAGTGCTGCAATAGGCAGTGGCCAGGCTCTTGTTCTCTGACTGGCTGCTGCTTGAATACTGTTAATGCTCTCAGTAATTTAGTTCTGACAAGGGCTACCGTCACCCTTAGGGTGGCAGCTAGACTGCAACTGCAGTAGTGAGCAAACCTGCTGATATGTAGAAAACTTCTTACTCTTTTGGCTTTTCTCTCTTTCATTATGAACCAAGAAGCTATTTTTAAGGCGTGCAGGTGCCCAGCTTTTATGCAAAGGTATTCTTTGACAGGTCCTGTCACCATCCAAAACTACCTCAAGTTCCCACAGCAGCAATGTACACTAGCCTTGTCTCTTCATTTAATGACTATAGTGTGAGAAATGTGTGCATGTGAAACAGCAAGCATTGGAACCATTTCTTTTAATATATAAAAAAGAGACCAAGTGCTCACCTAAAAGAGAAACATTTATATTTTTCATCTACAATTAAAAATACATGACAACTAACAGTTGACAATAATCTCTCTACACAAGAGTCCAAATTTTATAATTTTAGTCTGTATTTTACTCACTGTTGCCCATGCAAAGGAGGAGTGAGTAATTAGTGTTCTCACAAGTCACTCCTCGAGTACATTCAAGAATAAAAATAAAAAATATATAATCATATGGTCAATGGAAAAAATCAAATTGGGGCAAAGTTAAGTTGTATAGATAATTTCACTGTGTTCCTCTATGCCTTAATTTTTATTTATTTTTTTTTTTTAATTTTTAAGTACACTTTTAATAGTTTAGTTTGCAGGTATATTCCAATAATAGATAGCGGAGAGAGTTAGTAGTTTTGTTGGATTTTTTTAATATAAGTTATTCATATGGCTGGACACAGGCTCTTGTATTTTAATCTTCTGAAGTAAAGATTTTATTTTCCTGAATTCTTTTGTTTATTTTTACTTTCTGTTCTTCCTCTTAGAACACAGAAGATTGCATTGGTTCTTTGTTGGGTTTTTTTTCTTTCCTCCAGAGCCTTTTTGTTTTGTTTATCTCTACCCATTATTGCTTCACTTGAAAATGTTTTTACTCCTCTGGGCATCTGTAACAACAAGCCTAAAGCCTGGCTGTAGAACACTTAACCTCTGATTCTGACCTTTCACACACAGGATGAAATTCTTATAAGAACTCTTTTCTAACTGGAATTGTCAGTCAGGTAGAGTTATAACTTATGCTGGAAAAAAAAAATAAAGAAAAGAAAAAAGAACAGTCTACATTTTTTCTTGACTAAAGCAGGCTGCTTGTGTTTATCTCAGTGGGATTTAATACCACTGAGATTGCAAGTCTTAAAGTTTGTGCACCACATACCAATAGACCACTTGAAGAATAATTTTCTTTTTAAAAAATTAAAAGCTATATCTGGAATCTAATCAAAGGATGCATCCATTTAAGAAAGAATTGTAATGTCTTGTTCTTACTGGACATGCATGATAAACATGGAAGCTATTTGCAATCAGACAAATGGTTGTATGTCTGCTACTATAATAATATGGTTTAAACGTCTCTGTATTGATTGCATGGTCTGTTCACTAGATAAAACATGATGGTTTGTGACTGAGTCTGGGAAGGGAATATTTCTTTCTTCTCAGCTGTAGGGAATAGAATCCCTGTAAATAAAACAGAACAAGTTTTATGCTGTGAGAAATGTCAGGGTTCAGATTTTGTGCCTAAGGCTCTTTCTCCTAATCCAAGGTGACCCCACACAGACTGCATATAGGAGAAAATTTCCAGGCTTTCCTGAACCCTGTAATTAATCTGTGCTGGCAGCCTGCTGACCAGCACAAACCTGAACTGTGCTTCCCCACAGTTAAGGATACCCACAACCACGGGCACGTGCTTGAGTTGAATGCTCTGACATTTTTAGGTTTTCCAAAGCAGTATTATTGATCAGACTGTGAATGGGCCCCACCCTTTAAGCAAAGGCACAGCTGCTGGTACCAGAGCATTGGTTCATGTTATTTTTTATTCAACATCAGAGGAAAAAAAAAAAAACCCACAATAAACTTCAAGAAGATTCACACAGCAGGGAGGAAACCTTGAGTAATGTTGTTGTGATTCCCTCTGCAATGGCAAGAATTCTCTTCTCCTTTAGGGAAATTTGGTAGTACATCACAGAGGATTAAGATATGGCTTTTACTGAAGTCCACTTGTAAAATTTGCCTGCCTAGTTTGATGTACTAGGCTATAATGTACTAGAAAAAAAACAAAAAAACCCACTGTAAAATAATCCTCAACACTCTGATTTCCTTTGAGAATAAGGCAGTGCAAGGCAGCAACTGCCCCCAAATCAAAAATACTGTTTAGAAATACAGCATCTTTTAAAGAAATGTTTAGGGCCCTGGCATTAACATTTACATCCATGGTTGAGAAAAGAGCACCATATTTTCCAAATACAGTGAACAGACTTTTCAGGGAAGGATCACTAGGTGATAAGAAGATAAGGAGTCAAAACACTGCAGGTTTCAAACTGGGGGCTGTCTTGGGGGAGCATTTAGAAGATCATTTCTCTGTCAAAGAGAAGCTTATTATTTTCTCCACAATGTTATTCCATCTTTAAAGTTAATATATATTAGCTTTACTTTTAGGTGAGACATTTCAATTGTCTCAGAAGAACTTTCCCTAACAAAATTCCTGCCATTCTGAAATGGGTACAGAATTCTCAATAGACAATAGGGTAGAAGTTCACATTTTCTTACCTCCTCTGAAATATATTTCAGTTCTCAAACAACTTAAGAGTTTAAAAGAGCCAAACCCCCTATCTGTTTGGTGGATATGTGAGATGGAAATTATTATAAACAGCCACACCAAAACGTTTAAACACAGTTTGAACATTCGTAACATGACTCTATGACTCATTTTATAATGTAGTGCCCGAGGCTGTTTAATTAAATCCTCAAGTGGCAATAGTGGTGTTCTTCTATTGCTGCCAATGGAAATTAGTTTAAAACCTGAGAGTCAATCAAAATACAAAATCTTATCAGGGAGGTCAAGACTGAAAAATTTAATTTTGTGTGCAAGTTCTGAATCTATCCTTAAAGCAAATATATACCTTTTTTTTTTTTAATTGGCTAAGTGGTTAGTATTTTTACCTGTTCATTTCTTTGTTTGTTTGGGGAGGGTTGTGGGGGTGGAGGTGATAGTGGTGGTTTGAACATAAGTGGATTAAGATTCCCAGGAACAATTGATAAGAAATTAAGCAACTAAAGTTACATCATATAATGATAGAAAACAACAGACATAAAAACACATGGATTGGTGCTTTGCCAATTAGAAAAATTAAACATTTAAACATGTTCTTTAGGAGCATGAAACATATAAACTTTGAAAAGCAATATTCTAAAAGATAACCAGGAAAGTTATCTTTAAGATAATCTTAATTTAAAATTAAATTAACACTTAAGATCTTATAACAATTTCTACTTACTTGATAGACGAAAAAATCTACATTATCCATATGCCAGGTGAATGCTTACATCCAACCTACAAGGTGTAAAATTAGCACCTTCAATTTTGTATAATATCTTTTGTATATTTGTATATGTAATGTGTAACAAATGTGTTTGGTTTAAAATGAACTCCTCTATTGATTCCCATACATATGACTTAGACTGTCCACTAGATAGAGACTTAAGAAACTCACCATCACCTTGAAGATCAATCAACAGTTGAATGAGTTTTGAAAATCAGCATTTCTGATTTTTCCCCTACTGTGGCAACTAGGTGCTTTATCTATCTACTTTTGCAGGTCTTGCTCCTTATACTTATACATTAATATGTACTAAAATCCTTTTTAATGTCAAAATTTAATTTCACAATCAATCACATGCTGCGAATAGATCATCTCTGTTTAAATATGTATATGGATATATTTTTTCTCCAAGAGGCACTGAATGTTAATGTTACTTTCAGAACCATGATATAAGGAGCACTAAATATCTCTGGCCCTTAAGGTGACTGCAATAAGAAAATCTTATTTTGACTCAGAGGAAATCACAGTCTCTCTTTTGTTTCCCAGCCTTTATTCTTTTGTGATTTTTTTTTTTTTCAGGTATATTGTTTTCTCTTCTCCACAAGGGAACAATATGCTGTGATCTCTGTGTAGTAGTATGATAAAGTGCATTGCAGATTTTAATTTATTTAAGTAAATCCAAGATCCCTTTATCAAGCTATTGCTATGACTTTACTATTTCTGCTCTGCCTTAAAATTACACAAGAAATATTCTGTGGTCAATTATGCTAAATCAATAGCTTTTAAAATGTGTGTCAGCAATCCACACACTGTATTTTCTTCTCCAACCAGGAACAGCATATCCAAATATCCCCTCATAGACCTCTTCAGATTTGGATTTCTACAGACTTTAACATTATTATTCATGATCTGTTTTAAACACTTAGTAGAATTGTTCTTGCCATGCTCAGCTTGAGAGAATAATACACTTTCATACTGTGTAAAAACTGTATAATAGTTGTAAAGATTTTTTTCTTTTGAGGAATATGAAGCATTTTGGGTTGACTGCCAGTGAAATGCAGAAAATGCACATATAACCATTTGCTTTTTGGGGGGCTGGAGCCAGGGGATTTATTATCTATGAAATCAATTGCATGCTTAGTATCTCTACTATGCATCATTCATTGCCCTTGCTTCTTGTGTTTCACTAGATTACGGGATTTTTCACCTCATAGAAGGGATATTAAGCATTTCATCAGCAGTAAGAAAATTATTTAGTATCTGCATTATGTTGAATTCACTCTCTAAATTGATTCAACTTACAATAATTTCAACATAGTCAAAATCAAAGTACTTTAAAATTCTCCCAAAACCTGTCATCAGGGAGAAGGGGTGGGGTGGGGAGGGGGGGGTGTGTAGGAGGGGGAAAGGAAGAGGAAAGTAAAATGCGAACATCCAAAGAAAATTTTCTGAACAATTTCTGAGTCAGAATCCAACACCTAAGTTCAAATTCTGCATCAAGCAGGAGCATATAATTTTATTCAACTAAGTATTGGTGGTGAGTAGAAAAATTGACCTGGGATCCTTATTAGCAGGAACTGTCATGATTACTGTTTTTCTCTCCAGGGTTCATCTCAAAATGGAAGCTTCTGCTTGAAGTAAAGAAATGAAAAAATCACATATGTGAGTCTGAGGTTGACATAAATAATCCAAATTCATATCCTTATATAAGTTCTATCTCTCCAGTAAAATACAGGGAAAATTTTTCTCTTTGGTAAAAAAAAATATAATTAAAACATATTTTAATTTTAAGCATAATAACACTTTCATATCATTATATCTGAAAATCTTAAAAATAAGTAAATCAATAATAGACAATGAGTATTTGCTTAGGATTTTGAATCTGCAATATATCCTAGTCAGGTAGCTAAACACAAGGCCATTAAAATTTATTATTTATTAAAAAAATAAGCTTTTATGCAAATTTTTAATTGGCATACATACCTTAATAGAAGTATAGAATAACTCCCTCTTTCACACAACACAGTAATAATATTGGTGTGATCTTTCTTTCTGGGTTACATTATGTAATGCATTCTAAAATATTATTTTCCAGCTAAATAGAATAATACCAGAGATACAGGATGTTAAACTGTTTAGAGAATGATTTATTAACTCTTAGAAGATGAAAGAGCAGGCAATTGGCAGTTCTGGTCCCTTCATAATTCTGCTTTATTCCATGGTATTACTTCACTAGACTTTCATTTTTTTTACCCCACTGCTACCAACTGCTCCATTCTTTAACGAGAAGAATGTACAATATGTACCTGTGTTATCCTCAATTTCTGCAGTAATTTACTACTAGTCCCTGACATGTACTAACTTCCTGTTACAGATGCATTTGTTTAGTTTCTAGAAAAGAGTTTTCATTTCTTTTAGTCTTCTACAGGGATGACAGTCTTGTTTTTGCTCTTCAAACTTTTCAAGCTTCTGTTCTTTAAGCTCTTCTCTTACTTGTATGTCACCAGTTTATGGAATAAAGGACAATACAGTATAAATGCTTTGATTTGTTAGGGAGCAATGCAGTGAAACAAAAGATTACATTTCAAATTCATGTTCATTTTAACATTTTTCTATGCAGTCTTTCACTATCTCTTTACTTATACAGCAATAGGTTGATTAAACTCCCCCAGGTTTTCTACTGCAACTCTCTGAAAATCAGAGACACATGAGATGATTCTTCTCATCTGACTTTATGCACATAAAACCTAGGGAGCTTAGAGAAATAGAGAAATACTTTAAACTGTGCTAGGTTTTTTATTTAATCTTCTGAGAAGAAAAAGTGTCACCCTGGACATCTATTTTGGGATGAAAACAAAATAAACCCATTCTAGAGGTATGCTTTTTCTCCACATACTAAGACAATCTGGTATCCCTAACTCAAAAGCAAATGTCTGACAGGGTATCTCAAGGAACTGAATTACTTGTCAAATTATTAAAGCTTTATGTCTGTGCTTTTCAATTCTTTGGCTTATTTTTTAAGCTTTAGTTAAATTTCAGATAAGATTTTATATTTTATGCAGTTGATACATATTATGTGCTTCTAAGGATTCCATATGTAACTTTTGAGACTAAAACTGTTTAAAAATATCAGAGCATTTTCACTGACAGCTTCCTTTTTTAAAGCCTGTTCGGAAGGAAAAAAACTTGAAAGATTAGTATATTTCTCTTTTTGTTTTCGGTGAATTATTTAATATATCATTAGAAAAGTTCCTTCCTAATTGATATCCAGTTTTCTTTGGTTCTAACTGTCATTTTTAGTATGTTCTTTAGGAGCATGAAGGAACATAAAATAATAACACGTATAACTCGATAAGAGCATAATCTGAGAGAAGGATGACTAGTGAAGATCCAGTTGTTGATCTGATATAGGTCTGAAAAGTACTTTCTGTACACCCATGTATGTGGTACCCTTGCAATCCTTGTACCAAGGAATCAGAATGTTAAGCACAAGAAAACAGCTGACTGATACCAATCTATCTTTAGATCTTCATTAATTTATTCTAGATAGCCCTAATCATTCATTCTTTATCTGGTCTCTGACCTCATCATCTCTCTGCTATCTTTTGCCATAGGATGGCCTGGTACAATTCTGTAAACTGTTTATTTTGCTTGCTATCTTTTCTTATTTTTCCTGAAATTTCTAAAGCCGAATGCTAACCCCAGTCAGAATGGCCATTTCATTAAAAAAAAAAAAAAAAAAAAAACCAG
>VWYO01007764.1:29341-57058 GCA_013400275.1 Rhadina sibilatrix
AAAAAAAAAAAAAAAAAAAAGTCAGAAAATTAGGATATATCTTTAAAACAATTTTCTTTCTGGCTTTGTGTTTCAGAAGTGTGTCAAGAAAAACAAGGTCAAGTGGATGGTATATAACAGAAGTAACAAATTGCTAAGTTATAGGAGACAACAAGGTGGATGAAAAAAAGAAAGGATCAAAAAAAGAATACAAAATTTAAGACTATTAATGGCTACCGTATAAACAGCTAATTACAGATTAGAACACTAATAAAATTACTAGACAATGAATAAAGATTTGTATATCTTGGTCAATATGTTTCATTACTAGAAACATTACTAGAATTCATTAATTCGCTTTTTCTTATGTGAGATTTTCTTATGCCATAAGGATTCAGACTTGTCTATCATTGTTTTCAGTGTGTTGCTTGGAGAGGATAATACTTCTCTTGTGTTTAAGAACTGGATCATTTTTAGGGTGCTTTTAAAAGGGAAGAAAAATACAGTGAGACTTTAGAGAAATACTGAATGTGTGGGCAGCAAATTAGGAATGAAACACCTAGAATCATCTCTTTAATCAACAAACTAAGACTAATATTTTGAGATAAAAGTGATATCTTTTGAATCCTTGTCTAACTGGTGATATTAAAACTCATTATTCAACCAAGAAAGTACAAAGAACATGAATATCTAAGGTGTCTTAATTTATATGTCATAAATAATTTCAACAAGTTATTGAGGTTTTGTTGGGTTTTGTTTTGTTTTGTTCCTTTTTTTTTTTTTTTTAGAGTTAGAATAAAGGAAACTTTTATCTATGTCTATTTAATCTATAAGAAAGCAAAAACTCATTATGCTTCCTTGAGTAGCTTCACTGACTTCATGACTTCTGATATGGGAAGCTGAAAAACTCAGCAAACTTAAGAGCTAAACTCTTTATTTAGGCAATTTGCCAGAGATTACTAATTTATATCGTGTCCACAGGTAACAGAGTGGCAATGTAAGTAAAGGAATAGCAGAAGTAAAGATTTTAGATATCATGATGTAAGTGAACACCTGCCTGTAAATTAAGTGTTTAAAAATTCAGATTTGTTTTTCCTCTTCTGTTATGAAAAATGTCTGTCTCTTTACATCTGAGTGTAAAGTTGAGAAAACAAGAGCAGTTCTATATTACTTTACAACACTTATATGTGTATATATATACACACAGTGAAAAACGAAGAACCTGATTACTGTGACAAGAGTGCTTAGAAAACAGAGAAGCCAGATGGCCTTTAGACTTCAAAAACTATGTCCACTAAATTCATTCATTAACAGCACACTTCATGACAGTGCTTAGTAATTGCACATTGACAATCAATTTTGTTTTAAAGTTTATTACATTGCCTTCAACAAAGCCTCAACACAAAGTGTACAAAGTGTCTTCAGCTCCTAAATTCTGAATTACCTGTGTGTGTGCAACTCCACATCACTGATGCCACTGCTGGTTGCCATTTGTGGTGGTTTTTGGTAAGAAAAAAGTAATCAGCCTTGAGAGCTGTTGACAAAATAAGTCAGATGTGCATCATTTGATCTTGTTTCCTCTGCAGTTTTTCTCACTTGTGCCTGCTGTTTTCATGCTATTTGCTGCTACAGCTTCCTCTCCCAACCTCAGGAGGGAAATCACGTGCTCATGATGCTACTTTGAGGGTGAAGGATATCTTTCCAGTTTTCATGGTAAATTTGGTTGGAAGTCCTGTGGGATTGCAGACTCTTGTGATTATACTGTCCTCTGCAACTTTGTCTTACTTGGATGCCTCTTATATGCAACTTCTCTTTTCCCCTTTGGTGGTCACATTGTTCTCACACTTATGTAAATTGCTGAATTGTCTGCCTCACAGTGTTATGTCCTGACAACCTACAAAATGTTTACATACTGTTCTTGCTTACATTGCTTTAGCTGCTTATATACAAGTTAAAAATAATTGATCAAGACATTCCTAATTCCTAGATGTCACAGTCCCTTATTTTGGCTCCTAGTTGTAAAACACTGTCTCTGTGTTTTATTCTCTGCCTGTTGTGGAACATACAGGCTTCTCAAAACAAAAGAACACCCTCTCCATTCTAGCTGTCCAAGCTGCATAAAGCTTTTCTGCCAAAAGAGTTCTAGCCAGTATCTCTCTAAACAGGGTTGTTAGAAACCTCCAACTTCTGGCCTTCCATGTTTAGCAAGCACTATTTATACCTACTTCCTCTTTGCAAAGAATATTTCTAGAATTTTGTCCAGATCATCATGTAAATTTTGAGGAACAAGCTTGCTGATCAGATGTGTACAGTTCAGATGTGCTGAGGTCTCTTGTGCCTTCTTTTCTTGCCACAAAACCTCAAATCTTGCTGAGTTGTTATAATAAATCATCTTTGTCTATGCTATTGGGAACTGCCTCCTGTTCCTCCTAAATAAAAAGCTGATTATAACATTGGGACACTTCAACATTGAAAGCCAAGTAGATTAAAGTCTGCACTTTTCTTAGCTAAGAAAAGGTAGGTATTGAATGAAAGAGATGTGACTGTTTGCAAAGAGAAAGAGATTTAAATGGAACTCCGAAGTACACATTAACCATGATGGAACAGAATTCTACTGACAATTTTTCTTTCAGTTCTTTTGGCACACAAAATCCATAAATCCTAATCAGAAAGCCACATTTTAGAAGGTGTCTATCCACAGTAACTAGGTGCAAAGTGGTGACATCAGTTAAACTCTTTCCTTTGTAATTTAATGGAAAAAGAACATAAGTCATCAGTAGAATTTTTTATATAACCAAGATTTGCCTATATTATCAATTGCAACTAAATCAAGTATTTATATTTTTTTCTCTCTCATTTAATAAAGAACTGCAAAATTATTCAGATTTCTTCATACATGTTGGAGAATTATTTTTGAAACTATTCTAATGTGGGTTGAAATAATAGTATAGGTTAATTAATCTTTGGATTTCTTCACAAACTATGCATGCTAAGTGCTTGCAGTCAGTCTTACATTTTTTTGGTATCTGATGACTAATTACATTTAATTTTTTCCATTTCTATCTGCTTTGTCTCATTTAGGTGGAAAGTAAATAATCAAAAGTACATGAAAAATGCTATGTACACAATAGAAAGCAATTTTATACCATCGGACAGGTTTTCCATATCTAAGTACCAATGGTAAAGTGCCTATATTGACAATACATGAAATATTTTATATTCAATATGTCTTTTACTTCCTCCAGGCTAGTTTAACTCAGTTTCACTGGATAAATGTCCCCACCATCCTCCTGATATGAAGATGTCCAAAAGGAGAAATCATTGGTTCAAACACTTAAATCTGCCCCAGCACTGCAAATGCATCTGACGCCAATCTGAGACCAGAGCTCCTGCTATGGTTAACTTCAAAAATAATCAAATACTTGTTAATAAATATCCCTTTCAAAAGGAACCAATGCTCAGGGATAGCCAGAAGATTCACTTTGAAACCTCATTACTGTTCTTAGCAAGCACACTAATGCGGACATAGACATTTAACAGATGTGTGTGCTTTTATTTTAATAACTTTTGCCTACAAATGTAAGCTATTGCACTTAGAAATATAACAACCAACCATGTTAGCACATATTTAAAAAGCCCAAACATTCCTTCAAACACCTTATTTATAAGAATAATATTCTTAGCAACAAAGGGATGTGAAAGTGTTTGAAGAAAAAATGTGCAAATATTCACAAATAATTTTTTTCAACTTTCCATCAGCTTCCTTTTTGTACTTATTATTTTTTGGTTTGTTTTCAGTTGTTTCTTTTTTAATAAGTGTAATGTTATTGCTTGTGACATTCCAATAGCTAATTTAAGACAAGGTTTTTTTGTTTTTTGGGGTTTTTTTGTGTTGTTGGTTTTTTTTTTTTTTTTTTTTTTTTTTTTTTTTTTTTTTTTTTTTTTTTTTTTTTTTTTTTTTTTTTTTTTTTTTTTTTTTTTTTCTTGGAAACAATTGGGGCTGTCTTAAGACTCTTGCTTAACTTTGTCTGCTTTGACCTGTAATGATTAGTACACATATCAGTCATTTAATCAAATATTGTAACTCTGCCCTGAAAGATTAAGTGAATTTCCATTGTAGAATACATTTCTTTTCAACTATAGACAGGTTTTATTGTGCTAAAGACACAGATGCATATTTCATTATGCAGTTTCTCAATACTATTAATGAAATAACATAAGAAAGGCATCAATTACTTAAATATAGCACAGAACATACAGAATACAACTACAACAGAATTAATTTTTTCCCTCCTAAATTGCTTTTTGGATGTGAATTAGCTTTTTATATAAGTAGCGCTACAGTAGAATTATTACAATGATAATCCATAAATTAATAAATCATGCTGCAGCGCTGAATAAATCCCTAGATGCAAAATTTTATTCAATAAAACAGGGGGAAAGTTTTGTTTCCATGGTTTTCTAAAAAATTAATATAAAAAGTAATGTGTATTATACTGACAGAGATAACGTAACTATCAAAGCTATAGATGCACTTGAAAAAATAGTTAAAATGGAATCTTTCTGAAAGTATGTGTAAAATGCTTTACTGTATTTAGTTATATTCTTTTGTTTCCTTTTGTTTATGGGTTTCATCCTTTTATATTTTCTTTCTGTTCTCTGCCCACAAGATTTATATTACTGGAATGATCTTCTGATATGTAATGTTATGTTTGTGAGGTACTTCAGCTTAAGGCTAGAAAAGATTGAGTTGCTAGGAATTCTAATGCCTCTGCAAATAAAGCTGATTTAATCTAAACCCATGTATATTCAGAAAAAAATATGCTTTAGAAAAAAAAATATACTTTAGAAATACTTATATCTAGGCTTCTTCCTGTGCTGAACTATGTTACGGCTCTAGCATTCCAATTGTCCTTTCCATACACTCCCACCACTAACTTGTTCCCCTCAAAGAGAGAGGGGAAATCTACCAAATTGTTTCACTGAAGATTTGAATGTAAAGCACATGATCTCAAAGGGATGAAGCTGTTTCATAAGAAAACATCATATTTCCTCTGGAAGAAAATAAGATTAAATAAATACACTCATATCTTCCTCTGTGCAGTATAAGGCTGTTTAAAGATTATCAAAATTAACATCTACCCGTAATTCTGTAAAAAATCCCCTGAAGATTGTTTTGTTGAAGGGGGGTTGTTTTGGGGATTTTATCAGCTCTTCTGATAATGACACCGAGGAATCATTCTTCCATTAGTTTTTGCCAGCTTCATGCTAGGTTTAACCTTGTTTAGTCTTACTTTTTTCATATTTTGTTACATCAGCCCAGCTGCTTCTGCCTGCCAGGTTGTACTGTCGTAGGTGTAAAACCATCTTGATGCTGTTAGGGAAATGCATTCCTCCTAACTGAAACCATGTAAAATGTTGACAGCCAGTTTAAGCTCTCATCAGAGTCATTGCTGAAAGAGAGAACCAACAAAGCATCTATAATTCAGATTGCTTAGCAATATATATCTCTGAGGGAAAAACAGAAGTCAGCCTTTGGAATAACGTTCTCTGCAGACTATCAAGGGAACCAAGATGATTATATCAGATAAAATTCTCAGTTTTTACAAGATTAAATAAATAAGTTGGAATTGACTCTTTATTTCAAAGCAATCATAACTATCTCTATTTCTTGTCCTAATTCTTCCTATGGCTCTTCATTATTTATTGTTTTCATTCTTAAATCTCTCTCTGCCCTTTTGCTGTCTCAATCTCTCCCCTTCGTCAGCGTTCTCCATTCTCACCATTTAAATAGGTGATTAACGAATGCTGTTTTTTCTTTCCAGCAAAATGTCTTCCTTCTCTGACCCTTGAAAAGTTTTCCAACTGCTGTAACAACTAGTTAAGTTCCTCCTTGCAATTTCCTAGCATGAAATAATTTTGATAATCTATTTATTTCAATTCTATAATTCTTCCTTCTAGAATGCATTTAGTTCATCATTACACTGCTATTGAACCTGAAAAGATTATGTATTTCTGGTCTCAGGAGCTCTTCAATTTGACTTAGTGACCTGAATGCAATTTTAATATACTGAAGATAAGCATGCAAAAACTATATGTTTGTTGAATGGCATCTTCCCCGCAACATTTTTAGAATAAATGGTGGCATAAATGTGTTGACAGCAGCTAATCTCAGAGGATGAAGTGTGCATTCCTAATAAGCTCTTTACTCATGTTAAAGGAGAGTGAATGACAGGCAGTGCAAGATCTTATCTAAAAGGCAAAATATATTGCAATGCATAATAATGCACATAACAGGTCTATGTACTTATGAGCTGTGGATAAATGCAAGAAATCACTACAATAATATGCCTGAAGACAGAACATTTACTCTCGTTGTGTGGGTGAGTGTGCTGTAGAGATCAATTAGATCACGTAACTCCTGCAGACAATAAGAATAGCAGTAATAAAACCTAAAGCAAAGAACATATTGCACAGTGTGCTGACAAGGTCAAATTGATAGTAATGATGTGTGGTGGCAGCACTGCAATGAGGTTGTCTTATACTGTATGCATCTGATATTGGCTTTCATTACCAATATCCTGGAGTACAGTCAGAAGCTTACTAAAATGATAGTGATTACCCAAAGGGCAAAAGCAAATAAGACAGGCATTTCAGTTCTTGTGCACCCTGTAAACTGCATGAAGGCAGAAAAAATTGTAACTCATGCTAGATATTCAAGGCTTGCTGCCACTGGGATCAAATTGAGTTTATACTGCCTTTTGTCCATTTTTAAGCTGGTGTGGTGCTTTAAAACACGTATGTGCTTAGTGAATTTATTAAGCTAGACTGTCAGAGACCATGATAGCTTTCTTCAGTACAAGTCTACAAGTATGTACTCTAAATCAGCCTGTAAGGCATATCATACACAAGATGCACTTTTGTTCTGGAAGCTTCAAGTTAATACTGGGTGGGTGCTTAAAAACTTGGGGTTGGGCCTGGTTTGAATAAACCCCAAATATTTGGATGAGTGTCTAGTATTTCTGCAATACAGCATCTTTGTAGCTTTTTAAAAACCAAACCAAGACAAACCAAAACTAATCTTATGCTTTACATTAGATAAAATGTATCTACCAGTCCCTGAAATTCCTCTTCCCTTACAAAAGAAATTGTTCCAACACAAGGAGCTTTAGTTTCTACTGGATAAGACATGCTCATAGACAGAAAGGTTAATGAAAAACAGAGTGTCCTTTGGAATGATATATCAAACATTTCAAAGGAATGCATCAGGGAAGTTACTTCTGGTCTTATCTGATGTCCTCACAGCTCATGCAAAGTGTGAGTGGTTGAATAAAATTAAGCAGAGAATTTTTCCACGAGGTATTTCTCTGGCTCATTTAAGCATTTAGGTGACTATTAGGTTTTGTAATGTGGTCTTGTGCATGTTCCTTTCCACACACAAAAAAAAAAAAAGGAAAAAAGATTTAACTCTGAAAATACTGAGGTGATATTCAAAGCAGAGGTGAACATTCACAAAATGGGAATTCGTGAACTTGACTGCTCTTGACTTTCCTTGTCATCACAACATTAAAATGAACACCTGCTCTTTCCTCAATGCATGACATTCTCTGGATGTTATGATTCTTCTCTTTTGTGGTGCTAACTATTCAGGGAACTAAGGTTGGCACAACAGGACTTCAGTGAAGTATATTAGTCACGTCTGCCCACACACTCTGGATCTTTCTGTTTGTGCACTTGACACTACTTTGAATTTTTGTCTGACACAGCTGAGAGGATTTTTGTGGCTGTGACTTCTCACACAACTGCGTCATGTTGGGGGGAAAGACACCTGTGAGGAAAAGGCTGGGTGTTGACTATGATTCAGACATGGTGGACATGGGTAAGAGCAACAAGGGAACAGTGCCCCTGACATTTGGATTACCCAGATGAGTCACCTGAGGTATTCAGTTACTGCAGAAGGAAAATCATAGAATCACAGAATGGCTTGGGTTGGAAGGCACCACCTTAAAGATCATTTAGTTCCATCTCCCCTGCTATATAAAAAGTTACTGAAAGACCCATCCAACCTGGCCCTGAACACTCACTGTGCCTGTTCCAGCGCCTCACCAGTCTCACAATAAAGAATTTCTTTTTCAAATTTAATCTAGATATTACCCTCTTTCACTTTAAAGCCATCAACTGTTCTACTGCCACTACATGCAGTAGAACAGTCCCTCTCTGGCTTTCTGGCAGCCTAGCTTTTGTGTGTTTCCAACACTAATTTAATATTTTAAATAAAGGTTTCTGTGTATCAGATGCATGATTCATACAGACTAGAGGCCTCCGGGAGAGTTGGTCTTTAAACCATGGCAAGCATATGCCACTTCTCTCTACTCAGTGATGGCCTCATTTCCACTCAACAATCTCTTACAAGCACTGCCATGTCTGTAGATACAATGCCATCTCCTATCATACTCCTAGCTCCTTGTTTCTGTCAATCTCCTGTCCCTCACTTCCTTCAAAAACTATTTTTTTTTAATATGTGGGCCCTCTCTTCTGTCATTATTCAAACTGAGGAACTATATTCTGTTTGGAGAATCATTACTTGGTATACAACATCAGGAAAACAATCTCATTATGCTACATATTTTTGCCTTAAACGTGTTTGATATGCTTTCTGAATACTGATTATATTTTTAATTTACATTATACACTTCTCCCCCAAAAGCTGGATTTCTCACAGGACTTCTTGGAAAACAAAAATATAATCTTAGAAAATACCACAGTAACTTGTCCTTGTAAATAACTGCCTAGGAATTCACTTTCATGCTTACAAGTGTTTAGAAAATTTGATGTAAGTTATTAACTCTTCTGAAGTATCTAAACTCATAAGCACCTAAAAACATCTTTAAAAATGAAATTTTCTATTTCTTTTTAGCTTATGCATGATGTTTGTAAGAAAAAATTATACATACTGTACTTTAGTTACTAAGCATAATATTTCCTTTTGCTCTAGGTTTTCTTTTTAAAAGAAGAAAAGTCATTTTCTTAACATGTGCCTTTTATTATAGTCTTCCTTTTCAGATTAACTGTAAACAGCCAAAGTCATCACTAACATAGTCACAAGGTTTTGGAAGTTTGCTAATATCAGTTTATTATTAACAGAATATTATCCTAACTCCTTTTCTTACATACATTATGCATTTTTGATCAAAGAGCCTGAAGATTTATTGGTGCTTCAGTTATTCCATACACTCCCCTTGTAACAGCAGGTATGATTATGACTAATTCAGCCTGTATCAAGATGACTTCCCTAATATGCTGAGATTAAAAAGGAAAAACAAAAACACATTCATTATGTTGCAGCTCTGAGGTTTTGTGCTGAATAGGAAAACATATACGTGTAAGCAGTATTACAATGGTTGTAATTACTTCTGCTGTAAGAAATGCATTACAATTTACTGTTCTTTATCAGCTGGAAAACCCTTCCTTTTGAAACATTGCATGTGCTTTCATGAAGAACAGAACAAGAGAGACTCCTGCTGGTTCAAACTCTACAGAAATTAACACTTTTTTACTAACTTTTTTCTATTCTTTATGTACTTACACTACTCATTTCTTCCTTAATACCGAAAGGCTCTGAAGCTGAATGCACTAGACACTCTCCTGCAGCTCAGAAGAGCTGACTATTTGAACTTTTTATTTCTGAGACAAATAAGTAGAAGAAGGAAGGGCAGAAGTTAAGGATGCATACATACAATCATATAAAAGTACCACATAGTAGTTTATGTGGTTCTATTATGTCTATAGCAATTTATGAAGATAATTATTCAGTATGTTCTGCTCTTAGTGAAGAAAGCAATTATTCAGTGCAAATATTTATGTATATATGTACATATATATATACATATATGTATAAGTATATAACTTATGCAAAAGTAAACCAAATTAAACCATCAAGAAAAGCACAATTCACAAAATTGTTTCATTAACCTTATTTCTATTCTCAGGTAAAATTTTAAATCATTGTGACAATATATAAAGAGTAACAATGACTTTATCACATACTGTTGTTTTCCTCACAGGATGTTTGCTTTGTTCTGTCTACAGGAGGATGGCCACTGCTTAGAGAAGGAAGAAATTGTGACTCAGTATTCCCTCACCAATATGTCTCTACATACTATACCAACCTGTACTGGAAGGAAGCTTACACTTTAATTTCTATAGTGCTCACCTCTGTATCTGAAGGCTGGCTATTTAAAAGAATTTAAGGGTTGGACAGACAAAGGTGTTTAATATCCAAGTCCCAGTTGATGAAGTGAGAACTACACACTGTGCAGACATACTGGTGTATCTTTGAGGATTACAGCTTAGGAGTGTGAGTGTCCACTAGGTGCATAACCTATACTGCACTACAGGCACAGCATGTGTTTTGCCACAGCAAAGATGCCTATGGAAGCCCCAAATCCAGGCTGGTATTTTGAAATAAAGAAACAAACTCCTTTAAAGAACGAAGATAGTAGCTGCACTCCACAAAATACTGAAAATGACAGTCCATCTGAGACACCTCAGAAGGGTTTCTGTCCCTTCCTGGTTTTTGTACACTACAAGGAGATATTCTAATTCCAAAATTAATATTGTCAAAACTTTTGCCCAGTTGCCCTTCAACCCTAGAGGTACCAGCCTTTACTGGTGATAACTTTTTGGGATGCTTAAGTGTCTGCAGCAAATTATGGTGTTTTGTCAACAATGAACAGACTTTTCCTGATCTCAGCAACCACTGGAATTTAATATTAAGGGTTTTCCCTACTATATCAGCTAGGGTTAAAAATGGATTTTTTCAGAGGTGGTTAACCTTACAGAAAATATAAATGGAAGTAACATTTTTTTAAAATTATTAAATAAATTAGCAGCTCTACATTCTTCAGGGAAATGGAACATTCTCATTAAAAACTCCTCTCTTTAACGTGACTTGAATGCACATATTATGAGCCCTCCTGGCCCTCATTGATTTCAGATTACTGTTGTCAAGATGAGACATTTCTGAAAATAAATTTTATGTACTTCATCTTGAAAAATGTGTGTGTACTGCATTAAAGCAAAGGGAGAAACGTCAGTGATTTTCTCAGTATCACAGCACATATTTATGAAAGGTTTTACCATAGAATCCTTTTTGCAGAATTTTTCAAAAACTTTCATAAGTCTGAGTCATCCTCTCTCCCTCTCTCTCCCCCCTTTATCTCTGACGTCTTTCCTACCTTCTTCTAGGAATAGTAAAGGACTTCACTAACACATGAAATACAAGAAGACAGTAGTCAAAAAGCAAAGGTGATACAACATCGTGCAATTAGAGCTGGCACTGAAGTGCACAGAAACATCCAGCTGTAAATGGCATGGTGCAATAGACACATCACAAGACATGCTGCTGTCAGGTGAGGAGAGGCTCAGGAAGTCTCTGAGGTCATAGGCTTTAGCTCAGCACGTTGTATCCCAGCTGGGACATCTGAAAGCACCCCTAGACTCCTCTGTAGAGGGCTTAGAGCACACGCCTCCTGTTAGAATGTACCTGCTACATCAGGCCCTTCCTGGCCAGGAAGCTGCAAGCCTACAAAGAACCTCGAGGTGGGTGGTCCAGCTCCCCAAAGGGACAGGAGCCCACAGCACTGCACCACACAGCCCAGCTGAAGCTCACTTGGTCTGTTCTGACATCATGGAGGGTACCAATGCAGGGGGCAATAAATAGCAAAAGCATATGAGCATCCTGCCATAGTCTGCACTAGGGGAAGAAGCTTTGTCTCTCCTGCAGCTCATTCATCTGAAGTGACAGGAGGCCAATTTTGTTTCAAGATGTTGTTGCTGATTGCTTTTTAATCTGTATCTGTGAACCACATACGGAATATATTTTTGCCTTGTGGGTACAACTGCATGACAACTTGCTACAATATATGCTTTCTGGATAACTATTGGCTGTTCTATTATTCAGTATCATCAACTTTTTTAGCAATCAGTTAAAGTGCTAACTCACACTGCATCTGTGGGCTAGACTAATTTTCAGCTACTCAATACCAGTAAATTATTTAAAGCACTACAGAGGCCTGTGTTTTCTTACTGCTTGACAACTTGCAGTACATGAGCCAGGGATTGAGTAAGGCTGGGAACTTCCACAGCAAAAGTGGATGATTGCAAGCATTTTCCTCTGAAGTCTTAAACAGTAGGGTATAAGGGTACTTGCAGTAGACAGCTGTCACCTGCTCAAGTATATTTGTGTTGCTTTGCCCTGGTGACACTGGAGGTGTAAATAGGTTCAGAGAGCTCATGTTTTTATTTAGGTTTTTGATAGTGTGCTATTTAGAGCTTCGGCTTAGCCTTCAAAGCAGAGATGAAGTTAAACGTATTTTACCACCTAAACAGTGAGGTGGGACATTGATGAAGTTGAAAACACAGATCCAGAAGAGAAGAAAGAAGAGAAGCTCATGTTGCTCTAGGAAGTCAGGGGGAAGGACAGGACAGTGGCAAGACAAAAACTCCCTTTGGTTCCTTTCACATCATTGAAATAGGACGTGAAGAGAGATTTCAGGTGTAGTTACTTCTCTCTTCACAGAGGCTGTTGAATCTCTTTAATACTACAATGGAAAGGTTTTAGTGATATCAGTATTGCCATAGCTACTTCAGAATTTGCAGCAGTAAGATGATACTCTATAAGGATGTAGCAAGGAGCATGCTTGACTTTTCTGAGCCAGGAGCTAATTAAGAGATAAGCAGAATTTACCTGTAAGTAAAAAAAAAAAAAAAAAAAAATCAAATTTCAAAAACTCTGCTTTCCTTTTCTCAAACCATTAAAATTTCTCCACCTGGGGAAAGTAAAAAGGTTTATTAAAAAAAAAAAAAAAAAAAGTATTTCACAAAATCAAGCTGATTTACAAAGTTCATTAATATTGTATTACTTATAAATTTATCACAACAGTTACAAACAGATGGTCTTGTAATTCTTTTTTACTTTTGCATGGTTGAGATAACAGCAAAAGCTATTACCCGTTGTTATAGCTAAATGTAAATACAAAGCAGAGCTAGGTCTCACATAAATGTTGTTTGCAACTCAGAAACTTTTAAAAATATACCCAAAGCCATAAATATTTTTTCTATTGCTGCTGTTAGGCCTGATCTTGAAGTTGTTAATCAGAACAAATAGATCCTTTTCTCTACTCAGATTAGATGTAGCCAATATGTACTATATAATGCTGCATGTGTTTATTAATCTTTGTCTTCCTCTGCATTACCACTTTGGACTCATTAAAAGTAGCAATCTAGCTTTTAAGTGGAGCTGTAAAAATTAGGTAATAAATGTTATTGCCAAAGAAAATACAATTATGAATTTATTTCTGTGTTTGACCCAGAGGGATTGGCACAAGCTTTCAAATTAATGGTTTTAAAATAAGTTATAGCATCCCTTAGGTCACCGTTAATTTAACAATCCCTTATTTCTGTTGAGAATATACTAATTGCAGATTTTTTTGCTGATGATCATCATATTGTATAATAAATATATGGAAGTGTCAGTGGAGTATCCTTTTTTTTCAGCATATTTGCATGCAGAGGACATTCTTTAAATATACCCATTAAATTTTTTTAAGAAAAAAAAATGCAAGCTGGTTCTAGATTAGATGATTTTATAGTAATTTCGTTTACAATTTCTGAACAAAAAAAAAAAAGAAACAATTGTTTCAGTGCAGATGAATAATATATAATTAGTAAAAAAAAAAAAAAAACCCTGCCTCAGATAATAACATATTGCTTATTTGTCCAAAAATAATATGACTGACATTGTTAGGGCAACTTGCCGGGAACGGTACTATTAAAATGACGCAGTGATATAATCTAATCCAAAGTCATTTTACTTCAGTGATGATCTTTAAATGTTTTTATGCTGAAGCAAATATTCCAACTACATAAAGAATTTATTTTTAATCATTTCTTCTCATTCTGATCACCAAAACACTGCATATTTCATTCACGTATGGAAATCTTAGTGATAGTGATGTGTTTTATGTTTAGGAGAGACTGTATTACCTTCTGCATGTGCACATTCACAACTCATCTTCTCAAATAAATCTGTAGTGATGTTTTCTATTACATTTGAAACACAGCATTAGGGATTCTGGAAGCAGTAAGAGAATATGAAATTTGTGATAGAAAGATTTTGATAAAACTCAGACTTCACAAAAGCAGAAATAGGCTTGAAGTTACTTTTTGAAGAGTCATTGCAAACTAAATACTAGGTTTCAGTATGTGAGCATAAGAACACAAAAATCAAAAATAATAGCTCTGGTTTCAGAGCAATTGCTTCCCATTCTAAACTTAAATTTTGTTTGAGAGGGAAAAAAGAGAGAAAACCCTCTTTTTGTATGAGAAAAAAAAAAAAAAATAGAAAAAAAACACACAACCCCCAAACCTAGATTATCTTATTTGTGTGATCTATACAGTACAACTTTTAAAACTAGGAGATTAAAAAAAAAAAAAAAAAAAAAAAAAAAAAAAAAAAAAAAAAGTTTTTGTTTTTTTTTTTTTTTTACTCAGTTATACCAGCCTTGTTGATANAGCTTTTGTTTGTTTTGCTGCTTATTACACTGTATTGGAGTGTACAGTGTTTAAAAAGACTGTTTGCATCCTGTTTCAGGCAAAGTGCTGTTTGATAAATGAGTTTAATACACTGATGTTTACCTCAGAGAAAATTCTGCCTATATTTCAGAGAGGCTTTTGTGCATAAAATCTCTTTATCACATTTTCTAATAGAGAATGTGGTCAGCATTTTTACCATGGAAAAAGCTAAAACATTTTCCATTCTTCTTTACAAAGAACTGTTTATTAATTATAGAAACTAAACTAAATGTAACTAAAGACTTCATGGATTGAGACATACCCTGTTACTTTTATTTATAGGTTGTTTCAGGAAACTGAGGTACATACATACACAGATGACAAGCCTTCCCAGCCGCCAACATGCTAATCCAGCTCTCATTCCACAAGAAACCTGAGTAAGTGGGGGTTGGTTTGTTTTATCAGGGTTTGCTTTGGTTTCTGCTGGTTTAATTTTAGGGGATTTTTAAATAATATAAGGTCAAGTTCTTTCAAAGAAAGAACTTTTTACTGCAGAGAAGCTACTGTTTCTCTGATGTGCATGTGATCATTTCAAGGGATGGTCTAATGACCTTGACATCTGAGAGTGATTGAATGAACAAGCAGACTTGGAATTTGCCCAAATCATGTTTTTCTGGAATTACCTATCATATCCAATACTAGTGCCAACCATTACACTCTACTTCATTGCATCTTCACATCACAGTTTGCAGCAGAAACATGTTCCACAGAATCTGCATTTTGTGATTTTCCTTTGCTGAAGACATAATTGTTTTATACAGTTCCTGATCATATGTACTTAGTGTTAAGTCCATCAAGACTTACTCCATGTTTTTCAGTTTCTCTACAGTGATTGAGTCATGGCTATGAAAAGAAAAAAGAAGATATGTTACCAGTAATTCTTATATAAATATAAAATATTATGCTACAAAATCAGAATATGCATGCCTTTATGCAAGTTCATATGTGACAGGCTTTGTTTTTGAAATTAATGGTAAGGCAACTACAGAATTAGAGATTATAAAAAGAACTGTACATTGTATATCTTTCTATACATAAAATCTTATAAAATGTAAAAAAATACATTTGTAAAACATAGATGAAAGAGTATACTTATTTCTAGGAACTCTCTGATTTAATATTTTAATAGCTGTTGACTTTCATGCCATTCAATCAATAACATATTTGATATTATTTCAATAATGAATTTTTTTTAATTGTTTCTACTTCCAAAAATTGATCGATGTAATCGAACGACTGTGATCTAAATAGTAATGGTGTGTAAGATTGTAAAGTATAACTTTATTGATGTCGTTATTGAAAGATTTATTTAATCACAATATGATTCTTGGGCTGTTCTGTCAAGGCCAGGAGTTGGACTTGATTATCCTGATGGCTCCCTTCCAACTCTGCATAGTCTATGACCCTATGAAGCTGTGAGAAAGACAAGGCACAATGTGCTCACACCGTGACTGACTCCATCCCCAAGAGAAAACAGAGGGTCACAAGTGATGCCATGGCTCTGCTGGATTGCCTGGAATACTGAGTCTGGGTCATCTGGCAGCAACAGTCAATGACACAAATGACGTGTGTAGGTGAATAAGAGCCACACCAGCCCTTGGCTCCATTGCTGGCACTGTGGTTTGATACAGGATAATATGGGCAGCATCCTGCCAACACTGCTGACATTTGCCAAAGGCAGGGTGTCAGGGGGCAGGGTGCCAAGAATGAGTACAAGCCTGGAGAAGGATAGATTGAGAGCAGCCCTGCTGAGAAGGACTTGGAAGTCTTGGTGAATGAACATCTTGACATGAGCCTTCAATATACACTTGCAGCCCAGAAATACAATCACCTCCTAGGCGTCATCAAAGGAAGTATGACCCACAGGTCAAGGGCAGTAGTTCTCCCCATCTAATCCCCTTTTGTGAGATACAACCTGGTATCCTTCCAGTGCCTGAAGAGGTCCTGTGAGAGAGCTGCATGGGAACTTTTCACAAGATCTTGTAGTGAGAGGATGGGGGTGATACTGAACCTGTTGAACTGGAACACTGGAACAGGTTGCCCAGAGAAGTTGTGGATGCCTACATCCCTGGAAATGTTCAAGGCCAGGCTGAATAGGGCTTTGAGCATCCTGGTCTAGTAGAAGGTGTTCCTTTCAGTGGCAGGGAGGTTGGAGCTAGGTGATTTTTAAGATCCTTTCCAAACCACTGTAATTCTGTGATTAATTAAATAACCTCACACATGGGAAAATCTTTGATCTTAATTTTATAGAAATGTTTAACAGGATCAAATTGCCAGTTGATTATATAAAACAAACTTCTAGATGGAAAAAACAGTTAAGTATCAATATTCAAAAATTAACCTAACTAATTTTCTGGTAAGTGAAAATTGCTATGCTCAATTCAGAAACCATGAATCCACAATGCTGTAGGAAATTATTCATATGATTATATTTAAAAGTTCTCCTGTTTAGAATTAGGATTGCAAGATTGTTGGGCTGTTCATGGATATAGGATCTCAAAAGGCCAAGAGCATTTTCTGATTATTACAAAGGTGTTTATTATATAAATGCACCAGTCTTGAAGGCAAGAGGTCTAAGCACACGGTCTCACTAAAAGTTAAAATACTTAAAGTCCCAGTAAGGCATAGAAGCAGATTAACAAAGAGTCCCAACCTCGGGGGCAATAAGATATTAACAGAGAATTCAAGCCATGAGGGGAAAGCAGATGGACAAGGGGTCCCAGCCACAAGGATAAGTCAGATTCCTGGCCCAGAGTGCCATTTCAAGCAGAGTTCTCTGCAGCAGTGGCCGCAGCAGCAAAGGCTTCTGCCATAAGAGCAGCAGCAGCACCCCTCAAGTGACAGCAGCAGCACCTCCCACACGGTGATACCTTACAAAGTCCTGGCAATGGCTTCCTGGCCACAGCTCCCTGGCAAAGCCCTGTTCTCTCTTGTTGCAGATGGCAGGAGGATGGATCCATCATAATCATAATGCATATTCATATCCCCATCTATAGGATAGCCAATCAACTAAGAACACAGTTGTAAAACATTCTCTCCATACCAATCTAAACCTAATTTTGGAAGTATGAAAAACTATGAATAAACTACGAAAAACTACGAAAATTTGTATCAGATCTAACACAAAACCCCAGACATGTAACATATCTATTAACATTCATATAGCATATCTATTAATGTAAAAGCCTCTATCTTATTCACGTAAAAATTGTACCTACTCCATCCAGCATGTGAGCAATGTTTTTGTTATGTCTAAAGCTGAGCTACCAGGCATTAGGGCTCTGGGCTCTTGTGCTAGCTGACTGGTTCTTAAGGCACTTAGAGTCTATTTGCTTAAAACTAAAGTCTAAACTTCTACTTCATATTTACATGGCTTAATATATTTCAGTTTCTCTAAAGGCTTCAATTCAACCCCTGTATCCTTCTCTTCCCCTGGGAAGAGAACCCAGGGGGAGTTGCACTCCAACACAAGATATTTGTTCTCCTGAACTACATTTAATAGCTTGATCCTGAAAATGTACAATTCAATAGTTCCACTGAATGTAATGAAAATGCAAATATAAGTTACTTGCCTGAATATATGATCTCTGAATTGGCTCTGAACATCTCAATTTTCAGGGTAGAGTATGTTCATTTAGGTATGTGATATATTCTAATAGGAGACATGCCACTAAATCTCTGTGAATACCATTGAAAATTGAGATATGGAAGATAAGGTACTTAAAGCTTTTATTCATAATACTACCATAGTTATTATGATGAGTAAATGGCTTAAGCTACTGGACCTTTTCTACGAATATATGTAATGCTACTTTGTTCCTTAGCTAGAGAAGAAAAATTACTTGTTTTTTTGAGATTTTTTTTTAAAGAATATGTTATTCAGTTTAGCAGGAATATGTCTTCACATAGTGCAAATTATTTTGTACTAAAAATCCTTCTTTTATGTGTTTCTGGATTCATACAAGGCTCAAAATTTGGCGTATTTTGAGTTAGTTCACCATCTTTCATTATGCATCTAGAAAATTTGAAGGCAAAGACTAAGGTAATGGCAAACCAATAGTCTTCTGAAGATATGAGAAAACATTCCTGTGGACTTCTTCACTTTAAAAAGCATTAGTTTGTGACTCTTGAGAAATAAATAATTAGCATTGAGGAACTGGTGAAGGGGAGGGAGTTATATATATATATTTTTTTTTTTTTTAGTATATTTGGAATAGAGCTTTTCCAGAGTTGAGTACCAAATCGCTCAGTTCAACTCAGAAAATATTTTGCTGGACATCATATGATAAAATGGACATCATTTTATCATATTGCATAAAGTTCCTTTTTCTGATATCAAATTAATTTATTCTGCAAGCTCTAAATATTATTGATTCTATAGCAACTGATATATTTTTCTGGCATAAATACTATCTAGTTTTAAACACTTTTGGTGATGACTCATATGTTTTGGATATTGGGCCACAAGCCTCAATAGAAATGAAGTTACTACCTTTTCTTCATGCAATTCTGGTAAATTGCAAATTTCTTCAGCAATATTTTCCATCTTTTTTTGCCATTTCTTCTACTACAACTTTTCTAATATCATCAATTTCCTTATACCTAGAAAAACTCTTTAGTATTTCTTAGGCATATTTTCAGATATATTGCCTGCATTTCAAATTTTATTCCTTATTCTATTTTTATTATTTCTGTTTAGTTAACCTAGTCCTATAAATGTTGCTTCAGAAATCTCATCTGTAGTTTATATTGTCTCAAGAAGATCACATTTGTTTCTCATTCATTTATGTTTCTTCATTCCCTTAATTCAAATATTTATTTATTATTTGTTCCCTTGAAGTATCCTACATATTTTCATCTTTCTCTAGAATAACATAACATAATTAAACTTACTCTAGGTATATTAATTTTCCTCCAACATCAATACATTGGCCTTGGGTGAGTCACTGAAGCACAGGTTTGTTTCATTATTTATTTAAAATAAACTTGATTTCTATGCGTCTTTCCAGATATGAAACAAAAAATTCCATAGCAGTAAGTCTTGATGAAGATGAACAGAAAAATAGTGCTTCTTTATACCCTTTTCCCTTGCATTTTTAAGAATTCAGCTCTGCAAGAAAATTGCTTTAGCTGAGTTCATCTCTTGACACTACTGTTTTAGTCAATAGACTACAAGAATGTTTCTGGGAATATTAGAAAATACTGCTAAAACATGGATTCTGAACTCAATAGCATGAATATTCAATACAGAACTGCAATCTCAAGAGTTTACTTATGAGTTTAGTCAGTGAGTTCCAAGACTTGCATAACCAAAAATATTCATTTAACTCAGAGTTATTTATTTACCCTGTATAAAAAAAGCTGGAGTAAACTTGTCTACAAAGGAAACAAGGGCAATCCGCATGTTCCTGACTCTGTTATACTCATTTATTGAGACAAAACCTGTCCTCATCAAGACTTAAATGTATATTATATATACACTTATATGTGAGAACATAGAAGGGAACATTTGATTTACGATTTTCTGATATATTTTGCTTCTGAACTTCATTAGAATGAAGTAAATTAAAAATGGGAGAAGTTAGATCTAAATCTCTAACCACTGAAAAACACTCACCACAGGAACTGGTCTACCGCTAGGTTAAAGGGAGGTTTTTATATTTACAAATCCAAAGAAGCACAAAATTTGGGTTTTTTTCTAGAAAAGCAGCTACAAAAGAGAGAATTTATCTTGGAAAAGAATTTATTTTGGACAAGACCCTCAAGATCAGGGCTACAATGTACTGAGTGTTTTTATATTTTCAGAAGACTGGGGTCTTAAAAATCATGTACTTAGAGTTTCAGTGGAGAATACATGAAATTATTTGGTTGGATTTATTTGAATGTGTTTATGCAATTCTGTTTTCAGAGGGAATATTGATTAAAAACATGTCTTTATCTTTAAGAGATGTTTATTTTGCTGTTTTTTAGTATTAATAAATCAATTATTATGTTATCATGTATGTCTACATTACATTCAGATATTGAAATTAAGTAGCCACATGAAGACATGAAACACTTATCAAAAAACTGATCCTAGAAAAGATAAAATGTTAAAAAGAAGCTTTGAGAAATACATTTGTGAGGAGATATAAATGAAAAAAATATTTTCCTGAGTAATCTATTCTGTTCAGTTTTGAAACACTAGAAAGTTTTCTACACAGTTGGAAAGCTATTCACATTCCCAAAGTGACCACATTTTTTAAGGGAAAGGCACCTTAAGATAATTATTGTGTTAAACAAATCTGTCAGCAAGGCTCTCACTTCTTTATTAATTAGAATCCTATTTTGTCAAAAGAGGCTGTAATAGTCCAGAAAAATTTTTGTGACAGAAATTTGACTATAACACAAAACATGTATTGCAGGACCTAGAGAGTTTTATTTTCATATGAGTTGAGAAATTAGGAGCTACATATAAGTTGTTTAACCATTGCATGTCCCATGGGCACATGATGGGTTGAGGTGATGTCTGCTATTTTTAAGAAAAGTGAATGATTTGCATGTGTAAAAACATTAACAGTAAAAAGAGAAAATTAACACAAGAAATGTATAACTTGGCAGAAAACTTAAATGCCTTGATTATTATGATTAATGCTGGGGTGAGAAATATTCCAACCACCACAATTCAAAACCAGAAATACAATATAAAAATTTTTACAATATGGATTAATTTTATCTGGGTCTTTGACAGCACCAAGTGCTTTCACTATATCCCTAGACACTTTCCACAGACTTATTTCTGCTGGGTTTACTTTCCAGTATACATTTTCCAACCTCTACCTACCCATTGAGACAAAGACCATGTCCATTCCTCTCTTGTACTCTGACTACTCTCATCCATCATAGATGTCCACATGCCATTTTCATGTATATCTTTCATCCATGCCTCAATGCCAATACTAAAGTCTCCCTAAAATAATAATAATAAAAAAAAAGAAAAAAAAATTGAAGGACTAAGTGAAAAAAGAAAAGCATCCTATAATTTTTGCTATTATGATCAAACTTCCACCATCTGCATCTTTCAGGGGAACAACTTTGAAAGTCCAACTGAAATGAAAACACTTTATCTGAAAAGGCTTTATCTGAAAAGTCTTTATCTGAATTCTTTTACTGAAATGCAAATCTCTAAATTTTTAAATGACCAACTAAATAATTACTAAATAAACAGAACTCTTTCACATAACCTGAATAACTACTTCACCTCCCAGAAAATACCTCAAATATAGTCTGCATTGCTTTAACTTTCCAATAAAATTAGTTAATGATCATTATCTTTACTGTTCTGCTTTTAAAATCCTGAGCCACTTGATTCATCATAAAATAAATTTTTGAAACACAGAGAGGAAACAAAGGAGGCAAGCACTTTATTTAACACTGGATATTTTTTTAAGAAAGTTTTATCTTTCTTGTTAAAGTAAGATGAGAAGTTTTCTATTAACTAGGCTGGGAAGCCTTAGGGGCCACTGAAAGCTTTTTAATTGCATATTTAATTAGAAATGTGCTAGAGAGCTGGTGTGCAGCTTTTCTGAAGCTCATGGCTCCTGACAAAATGTCTGCTTTTAAGCCATTTTGTCTCTTGAAATGTTTTCTAAAAAGTGGGTTAAACAGAAGAAGCTTTAATTTTGCCTATTTTCACTTCAAAGGGATTTTACTATTTTGTCAATCCTACTGTAAAACCAAGGTGAAATGACATCTTCAAAAGTATTAGTATTATGGTAAAATAAATCTCCTAAAAGAGCAAACTTTAAACATTCTAACAATTTGTTTCTCTGCCTAGCCCACCAGAATGATGGAAGAAGAAAGAAGGAAAGAAGAGGAGGATTATGTCTGGCTACAGGTGCAGAGTTTGCAGAAGCAAACCAACAGCCACTTCATCCCGTAGCCAGTGTCTGGAGGTGAAGCAAAATAAATTCATAAATATTATCTTTATACTCTGGGTAGAACAGTGTTAACAATGCTGCCTGCATTTGTCAGGATGCACAGCATTTGCTCTATACCTGACAAAAACATGACAAGCCCAGTATGTCTTACACCCAGTGCTTGGTCAGAGCGCCTTTTCCAAAAAAGTTTTCTGACAGAAGTTTGCTTGGAATTTAGGTTGCCTCAGAAGTCCTACTTTCCCCTGAGGTAATTCAATGGATAAAGGAGGGCAGTCCCAACAAAAGCTGACAGCACTTCAACCCTTAGCATTGCAGGTATGAATACACATTAGTTATGGCTGGATAAAAGTGCTTCTGAAACACAGGCTATACCAGTAAAGTAAGCTGCTGACTTTTTAATGAAACACAGTATTTGAATAAGCATAGTCTCTTAGAGGCAGAATGAAAAGCTTTTTTACTGTTTTAAATGACAAGCCCTGTTTTTAAAATAATTTGCATTAAATAGGAAAGTTAGAAATACGTTACAAATTCGTTGATTAAAAGTGTGATCTTGTACAATGAAAGGTAAATATATGCTGAAAAACAACTCAGTAATTAAATAAATATGCTATACTAGACAGTACTCTAAATGAATAGAATGTGGAAATGCCTTTTGATACACATAAAAGAGAAATTTATCAAACTTGACATAATAAATAAGTGGTCATGAAAGTGCTAGTGCATGGCTGTCCTTCTGTCACCTTCACTCAATAGCATAGCCAGAGACTTGAGACTCCCTAGGTTACCCTACTCACATAACTTAATCTATGTCTTTCATGGCTAGTAAAATACAGCAAGTAGCACTCAGACCTTGTATTAAGGCCAGAACTGGAATTTTTCTACTTTTTGATTGAATCAGATCCGTACATCATGATAGTCCATGTATTTGATGACAGAACATGGCAAATATATTTGAATGGTAGGAAATAAAGTTAGAAGTAACATGATTTGAGGAAATAGACTTGAATATCACCCAAGACTAGCTATTACAAGGCACTGTCATTTCATTTCTGTCATCCATGATTATTATCAAGTTTATGCAAAATATTTAGTATTATTTCAACTTTACATTCAAATGCTCAAAGACTGATCTTTGACATGAATAATATTTCCAATTTTCTCCTGGTCAGCAACCTCACAATTTTTTCATTTAATATTTTATTCATTGATTTATTTATTAATTCATTTATTTATTTAAAAACAGGGAAGTTCTTTAGTATGTGTTTGCTCACTCATTCCAGTGGCATAGGCTAAGCAAATGCTTTAGACTTGGCTATGGAAAAGAGAAGAGTAATTCTGGTTAGCAAATATGCTCATGTAATAACCAGAAGTGACATCACTATTACTATTAGGTGCAAAAGCAATACTTATAAGTTAGTCCTTACCTATTCAAATTAAAATTACAGATTGGACACAGTTTTTTGAAATTAAAGTGGTGTGTGTTCATTCACACCTTTTGTTATGAAACCAGAGTTGAATACATTGATTAATTTGCCCTCTGTTCTTAAGATTAACACAAATAGAATTTGGTCTTGTCACTTGCTGGACAAACCTGTAAAACAGAGGTGTGAACTGAGTGCCATTATCATCAGTGCTCCAACAACGTTCAGCTCTGTGTTTCCACATCAAAACCAAAGAGAACTGATTCTTCACTATAACTCTGTTCTTCACAGTAACTCTGTGTTTGGCATAGAGAGAGTCCTGAGAAGAAGCTGGCTGGTTTAGCCTAAATCCTGTTAAACACTGATGCAGTCTGGAAAGAAAAATTCTTTGAAGGGGTGGCTGATGGCCATGACTGCACCTTCTGTTGAAAGCACCTGCCAGAGGAGTTCCAGGGTTATGGACTGTCCTAAACTCTTACTAGATTATTGTTGATACTAGATGCACAGACAGTCACCACAGCTGAGAAAATCCTAAATGCCAAGTGGCCAAGAGTGACTCAGTTTTTGCCATAATATCTTTCCTTCCTCTCTCAAATTCCCAGACAGTGCTTAGCTTCTCTAATGCAGTCTGTGTTGGATGACCTCTCTAATTACGTTTGCATAAGTAGAGATCATTATGTACTAGGTATCACACAAAGAAAAATTGAAAGAAGGCTCAGGTGATTATGCTTGGCCTAGAGTTTTCTGAGAGAAAGAAAAGAAACTTGTCTTAGGCCCTTCAATCCAGGGATATCCTGTGTTTCTACTAAAAACCCATTTGCATAAGTCCCAAAAGACTGAAAAGGCAAGTGTAATAAAGTTGAAGCTATCATCTGTCACTATAATTTTCCTTAAAAGCTGTAGTGAATTATTTATCCTGAAAAAAAAAAAAATCCGCTGAGTATTTTGTGTACCACAGCAGCATATTTAAGAATTAAACTCAATGTTTTTATCCCAAATATTTTTAATCTAGATTGACATTTTAGAGATGAACAATGGAGAATGAGATACAGTTGAAAGCACTATGAATAAATGATAATGTTTTACTAATTTCATATTAGTTCCACATTCTTAAGCTTTTTAGTAACCAAATTAGTTAACACGTCTCTGCAGATACTCTTAATTCATAAAACTTAAAATAAGAAATGTCTTAAATGGAGCAGGGCTGAAAAGCAGTCTTGGTGCTTGCCATATTGGTTTGAACTACTGACATATTTTACCCAGTGTTGTAACATTCCATTTCACCAGTAACAAATGAACAAAATAGTCCATGCTGAAAAGCATTCTTCTTTCAAATATGCCCTTGTTTATTTCCATGATAAAAACTCAAAACTGGTGGAATAAAACCAAGTTGAAGGATTGTAACATGTCATTTAAGGCTTCTCAGATGAAGTAATTCTTTTTAGTTTGGAAAGTACTGTTCCTACATTGAATGAAATCCTCAGGCAAAGTCTGTGAAATATCTTCCATGGTTTGTTCATCAGGTTTAAGAGTATCCTAATTACATATGTTGGCATAACCCCTTCAACTTATCAAACAGACTGAAAACATTGTTTTCTTTAAGTTTTTTCAAACTCCTCTGGATAAATTCAGGTTTCTTTCTTTTAGTTATATTATTTTTTTTTTCTTCCCTAGCAGTATGCGAAGAGAGATGAAGACTTCTGATTTTTCTTCTTTTTTCATTTTTTTCCTGTGGGCCATAAGACTGCTCCAGAGGTTTTGGGGCAGCTTCTACTTTTAAAAAGTTTTATAGAAGAGGTAGTTTGCTTTGAATGCTTGCTTATTGCTCAAGGAATGATATACTAGTAAGAGCAAATAAAAGACACTAAGGGTATAGCAGGTTTGTAGCTGGATAGAGTCTATCCAGATGATTAGAGAACATAACAAAACAAAGCAAAACAAAAAAAAAAAAAAAAAAATAAAATAAAAAAAAAAAAAAAAAAAAAAAAATAAAAAAAAAAAAAAAAAAAAAAAATAAAAAAAACCAAACCTGCAAAGAGAACTAAAATTAGATATGGAAGCCAGGAGAAATGTGAAAGGTTTCAGAATAGGAGGTGAAGCAGAGTAAAATGTCAGTACACTGAATTTACAAACAAAGATTTTGATTCCCAATGACAATTTTTGTATTTTTCCTTTATTTTATTTTCTGACAGTACTGAGATTTTGCCTCACAAAGAGGCAGACTGCTTCATTGAATCTGAGAGAACTCAGCAAGATTAGGAAGGCTTTCTTTTTCTGAGAACAGATGATTGTCTACATGTATCAAGGCACCTGCTCCTATCTAATAGTTTCTCTAAGTTCCCATTTTGCACAGACTGACAGTTTCTGGTATGGAAGGTGGCAGTATTCCCATCATGAAGAGATCAGCAGGAGTCCTGCAAGGTAGATACTATCAATCAGTTGATCATGAGTCAGTAGGTGTCAGGGATATCTCTCTGCACAGAACCCAGCACTGCTTTCTTGCAAAACAGCTCCAGGAGTCAACAGGAGTTCAGGGGTGTACTTCCACTTCTCCAGTACATAATTCATTGGAATTGCTAGAGAAATTATAGCAGGCTGAGCACATATGTTTATGTGTGTGCATAACTTTGCATGCATGTCTGTGTGAGCAAGTATCTCTATTCATAGATCTGTGCTTCAGGATACGTTGAGACGGTTGTTTGGGGATTTTTTCCAGTTAACTTCCATGAGATCAAAACAGTCGTATACAATCCAGTGGCCTCTTTCTCTAACCATGTTCCCTATGTCTCAAAATCACCTCTGAACTCAGCAGATATTTGCTAGGAGGAAATCAGAGGAGCCAGTGATTTGCTTTTCTTCATCAGTGTGCAATTTATCACTGTTGGATTCCTATGGTGTTGGATTGAGACAACAAGGTGCAAATACTTGAGTTATCACTAATTTTGCATCTTGCCTATTTAATTGAAAAAGAAACTACCTAATGCACAACAATAGACATATTACAAAATGCAAATACTTCATTAAAATTGGTTGCAACATTTACAGTTGGAATAACAGCAAAATTTTTGTTTTGCAGTGCCACATTAATTTCTTCCATCTTTCCCTCTGGATGTCTTTTATTTTATAATGATGTCTCTAAATTTCAAATGTAGTAATGTTTTTCAGCTATGGAGTCCCATTTAGATGATCCGTTCTCATGGATTATCACTCAGCAATTTACATTCAGCAATTATGTTCTTTGCCTAGTGGATATTTTGCATAAATAGATTGCTTTAAATTTTTTATATATATATATAGGTAGAGAGATAGCAATCTAACAGTTTTTTTTTTTTTTTTATTTCTTGGTGTGTTACTTAAAACCAAGAAAATTAATTTTAAAACTTAGGAAAATGTTGACTAAATAGACAGAAACTGATACCTGTGGAAGCATTCTAGTGCTTCATTTATCCACTGTAGTCCTAAAATGAACGAGAGTTTCCCTTTTGTAAAAAATATGAAAGACAAATATAATATTAATTTATTATTTTAATCCAAATCTGAGGTTTTTTAGATGATTTTATTGCTCTTTCACTTGCTAGTTCTCACGCCTAGTTTCTCTTATCGTGCCATTCCAAATAATTAAATCAAAATTATGTATGCATATAATTTTCCCCAAACTATAAATGCTAATTATTTCTATGAGTGCAAAGTGTTTCTGAAGGGTTTCTTGATGAAGATGCTTATTATGAAAAATAAATACTGCCTATTTTTGTAGAAAATTCCAA
>VWYO01007769.1:3612-20796 GCA_013400275.1 Rhadina sibilatrix
AGGCCAGGTTGGAGCAGCCTGGGGCAGTGGGAGGTGTCCCTGCCTATGGAAGAGGGTGGGACTGACTCATCCTTAAGGCCCCTTCCAGCCCAAACCATTCCAGGATTCCATAAATAAATTCCTTCTCTGGCCTCTCATATCCTTAGGAAGCCGTGAGCAGCAGCAGGTGCTGGAGCAGCTCTCGGACCCCTTTCCATGCCAGGCCCTGCTCTGTGGGGTCAGGGATCCAGCTGGGTTTGGAGAGGGATCCAGCTGTGTTTGGAGAGGGATCCAGCTGTGTTTGGAGAGGGATCCAGCCAGGTTTCACAGACGGCTCCGAGGGAGGAGCAGGGCAGGAAGCCAAGACTCAGGAGTCAAAGGTCCCTTGTTGTCCCTGCAGTGGCAGGTGACCTGGCCAGGCTGCTCAGACTCCTCAGATCAGGTTTTTCCATAAGAGGAGGGTTTTTTCTCTGTCCCACCAAAGCAGCAGAGCAGCCCTGGGACCCCCCAGCATGGGGAGATGCTGGGTTTCATCTGCCTCATGGAGAAACAGAAGCCTTCCAGTACTTAGAGGGGCTTTTAAAAATGTGGAGAGGGACTTTACATGGGCAGACAGTGACAGGACAAGGGAGAATGGGTTCAGATTGAATATTGGCAAGAAATTCCTCCTGTGAGGGTGGGCAGGCCCTGGCACAGGGTGCCCAGAGCAGCTGTGGCTGCCTCTGGATCCCTGGCAGTGTCCAAGGCCAGGCTGGACAGGGCTTGGAGCAGCCTGGGGCAGTGGGAGGTGTCCCTGTTTCACCCAGGGAGTGAAACTGTATGGGCTTTAAGGTCCTTCCCAACCCAAACAACAAAACCTTTCCATGATTCTTCCCCATCTCCCCAGACAGCTCTGTGCTGCTGGGTCTGTCCCAGCTGGGCTTGGAGCAGCATCACTCCTCTGGCATGTGACAGAGAGCTGAACTGCTGCCACCTCTCCCCAGGTTCTGCTGGTGACAAGGGGTGACACCCCTTGTCCAGGCCACCCACTGCCACTCCCGTTTGGGTTTTGGGTGCCTTTTCCAGGCTTAGGCATTCCAGGTGACACAGGGACAAGGAGACGTCCCTGGCCATGCCTGTGGCACTGCAGACCAGACCTGCCTGGCAGCTCCCCCAGCCTGGGGGCTGCCTGAGGGCCCCTCACAGGGGTTCATGACTCCCTCCTGGTCTCTTGGCCGTGCTCTGTTCTGCCTGAAACTCTCCTGGTCCCTGGGAAGGGTCCCTGGTGCCTTTCCATGTCACCCCCAGCTCAGATCCCACAGTCTCCTGGCCATCAGCACCTGCAGAACACCTCAGGGCAGCATCCATCCCTTTTTGGGTGGCACCAGGAGCTCTTCCCCTGGCAGGTGAGTGGGGTGGAACCCCTGGGTGCTCAGCCATGCCCTTCCTTGTCCCACAGGTGACATGTGAAGGCAGCGTGGGGAGCAGCAGCAGCAGAGATGCATTCCAGCCACCCCGAGGACCCCAAGGAAGCCATCCAGGTGAGCCAGACCCCCCCAGTGCTCCCCAGACAGCTCCCAGTGCAGCTTCTCCAGGCACTGCTGGGGGCAGGAAGGATTTGTGGGTGCTGCCAGCTGGGATTAGGATGGTTTATATTGGGATTGGAAAGGGATCTTTGATCCTTTGGGTTGGGGGAAATAAGGGGTTAAATCACACCTTGGCCTTTGCAAGATCTCCTGTGGGGCCAGGAAGGTGCTCAGCTCTGATACCTGGATGAAGGAGTGTTGTCCCCCTCCCCCAGTTTGGGGTCTCTTCACCCAATTTGGGGAGTCTGAACACATTCAACAAGCAAAGTTCAACATCAACAGTTAAACCCAAGTGTTTTATTCAGCCCCTGGGTGAATCCCTGCGTGACTGATAAAATCATCTGCACTCTTTATTCTCCTCAGCCCTCAGTGCTCCTTCCATGGAGCAGCAGACCTGAGGGGGCAGCTGAAAAAAGCTGGAAAAACAGCACCCCAAATAAGAAACACGCTCCCCTGGCTGTTGTCCTCGAGCTACAGCTGCTGGGAACCTTATTTAGGTGCTGAAAAAAATATCCCAGGCTGGTAATTGAATATGGGTTTGTGCAGCCAAGCCAGGCTGGAGTCAAAACCTGCAGAGCCCTGCTCAGGGAACGTTCAGCATTTGCTGGGAGTGGTGCTGAAACACGGATTGGTTGGTTGGAATTTGAGGAGGGATCTGTGGTGTTTTCCAAGCACCTGCTGAGAAACACAGCCTTGATTTAAAATAAAGATTGGTTGAGGTGTCCAGGCTCAGCTGCTTTAGGAAAAACCTTCTCCACCGGCGTGAAATTGTTAAATTCACCAAATTTGCTGCTTTCAGCTGGTGGAAGAGGAAGTAAAGGTGCTGGAAGGCAGAATTCCCACATCCCAGCTCCAGAAGCCATCGAGCCTGTCTGAGGGCAGCAGCTGAACCCTGATGTCCTTCCAGACCCCTCTGTTTTGGGGCCCGGCCCCTGGGTGTTTACCCAGCACAGCCGGGGAGGTCGATGGCTTTGATTTCTGCTGGCGGGCCCCGTGTCACATGTCACATGCTGTGCAGGGCTGACCTGCACGAGCTCAGGGGATCTGCTCCCTCCACTGAGTTTCTCCTTTCTCACCCACACTTAATCCTCCCCCAGAGAGCGGCCTGGGAAGAGCCAATTCCTTTTTCCCCATTCCCTTAAGCCACCTCCTGTCTGCAGAGGAAGCACCGCACGCTCTAAAGGCAGCCCCAGTTCTGAAACACCGGCGAAAATTGCAGAAATTATTATTTTTTTACAACAAAACAAGATGCCAGGAGTGTGAGTCCCCAGCTTGACCGGTTCAGCCACTCCAAAGGGCGAGGATGAGGCAGGAGTCACACGGTGCTTCGCTGGGGATAAGCCTTACTGTTTTTTCAGCTCTTTGACATTAAACCCTTCCTAACATCTTCACTTTTATAATTCCTGTCTTGCAGCTGATCAAGAAGCAGCTGGTGAATGCCATCAAGGCCCTGCAGAAGCAGTACGTGAGCTCGGACGCCGTGGTCACCAGCGACGACGGCAACGCCAACGCGCTCTGCAGCGCCCTGGAGGCTGTGTTTGTGCACGGGCTGAGGGCAAAGCACATCAAGGCAGAGGCTGGGGGCAAAGGGAAGAAATCAGGGGGTCGGGGCCCCCTCCCCCAGCCAGTCTTTTGGGGCCTGCTGAAGAGCATCACGCATCGGTGAGTGGCTTTGCTGCTGGCAGGGGGGTCACACCCTCGCCTTTATCCCTTCTTTTGGTTCCTTCAGGGAGTGAGGAGGGTGGCTCGATGGACAGATGTGCCTTTAGCCCATCTGTGTGCCCAGTCCCCTCAGCTGCAGGGAAGGATGCTCTCACAGGAGATGGAGGTAGCAGAGTGGAGCCCCTGCGGTGCCAAGAGGGGCTGAGCCCCCACATCCCTGCTGGGGGTGAGCTGATGTTCCCCAAAAAGCTGAGGATTGAAACTGAAGGAGGCACGCCCCTTTCTTATTCATTTCTGGGTGCCAAGCTGGATGTGCTGGTGCCACACTCCTTTCTGGGCCCAGTGGAACCCCAGTGACCACACTGGTCTCCAGCAGCAGCTGCTTATGCACAGCACTGTTGTAATTCTGCACAAAGAAATGACACTCACACCCTGGGATGTCCAAGGCAAAAAGGGGCAGTTTATTTACAGACTTCAACATTGATAGGATTTTAGCAGTGACCATTGATTGGAGGAAGAAAATCTTCCTCTTCAACCACACTGGTCAAACCAACAGCCCATCAACAGTCTCCTTATGAGAAGAATGCAAAATGGTTGGACAGTTACAATAACAAGAAAGCTGTTCATGTAAAATCGTGTCTGACTCCATTGCAAAAAGTAAACACAAAAAACTAAAAAAAAATAAAACTTTAAAAAAAGCTTCTTAAAAAGACAGAGGAGAACAGCAAAAATCCAAACTACACAACACAGGATCTGGGTTCTCTCCTGGCCTGGATCTGCTGGGACTGGTTGGCCCTGTTTCTCTGTGTCCCAGCCAGCCTTTGAGGAGGTCTCTCCCGAGGGATCACTGTTTACTGGGGTTTTCTAAGCCACTCCCCAAGTCAAGTTCACACACAGTAAATAACAGCCCACACACAAATTGTTCTGAAAGCCTCATGCAGCTCCATCACCAGCTCCTGAATTATGAAGGAGCGGATGAAAATAACTCTTCCACATGCTGTGGGGGATATTTTTGTGCCCTTTGAAGGTTCCTTCTTCTGTCTTGAGAGACAGATTAGAAAAGAAATCTCAGAAAATCTTTGCTCTGGTTTTTGAGGTGTGTGCAGTGAGCTGGGAGCAGGGAGGATCAGGGAGCGTGTTTACGCTGTTGGATTTTAGGGGAGAACAGCTGAATTCAGGAGTTGGGATTACTTGAGCTCAGCCCCAGCCAGGTTGGTTTTTTGGGGCTGCAAAAGCAGTTTTCACTGTGTTTTGACTGCTTTTAAATTTGAAGTGAGAATTTAGACACATGGTTGTCACCAGGGACAATCCAGCCAGCACAAACCCTGCAAATACACAAGGACAGCAGGAATTCTCCCCTCTGCATCCTCTCCCAGTGCAAGCAATGAGTGGGAGATGCCTCCAGTCAGAGAGAGGAGGGTCAGAGGAGAGGAGGACTGTAGTCACTGTTTGTAATGTTTAGGTTTTCCTGAAGTCCTTTCCCAGGGACGAAAACTGGTGCACAAGGTCATATTTTCTAAACTATCTTGTTTTTCACATTCCTCTTTGAAGGAGGGACTTTGCTTGTTTGTCTTTGATAGGACCAATGGGTCAAGGGATCCCACCTCTTAGGTGGGCACATTGTAAAAAGATATAAAACAGGTATGGTCAATAAACCAACCCCTTCTTGGGAGCATCAACCTTCTGAACAAGACTCGGTCTCCTCATTTGTGTCCAACAGCAACAGAGGACAGAAGTGCCTGGGGTCCTTACCAACGTACTTAGTTTGAACCATTCAGGAGCCATCTCCCTCCCTTGTGGAAAACCACACTTTCCATGAAGGAGAGGGGTTTTTCACAGCTGCTTTCTCCCTGTGTTGGAAACTCCCTGTAGCAGAGAGCAGGCTGGGCTGTGTCCGATGAAGGCAGCTCCTTCCCTCCTGCACCGAAAGGGAGCCGCTCACTCCCGCTCTGCTCTTTTCCCTCCTTTCCCAGAAACGTTGTCTCGGAGCTGGAGCAGCTGATGTTCATCAACACGGACGTGGGGCGCTGCCGGGCCTGGCTGCGGCTGGCGCTGAACGACGGCCTGGTGGAGTGTTACCTGAAGCTGCTGCTGCGGGACCGCGCCCGGCTGCACGACTTCTACCAAGCCCCGGCTCTGCTCCTGGACGCCGAAGAGTGCGAGTTCCTCCTCTGCTACTTGCAGGGTTTGTCGTCCTTCACCTTCGAGCTCTCCTACAAGTCGGCGGTTCTGAACGAGTGGACGGTCACGCCGCTGTCCCTGTCGGGGCTGTGTCCCGTCTCCGAGCTGCTGGAGCCCCCGGCGGCCTCCGAGCCGCACAGGAAGGCGTCGCTGGGCTCCATCTCCCAGTCCTCGGGCTCAGACGAGATCGAGATCCAAGCCCCTGTCCTGCCCATCGGCAAAGGGGGCGGCAAGGTCAAGCTGACGTCGTCCTCGCTGAGCTTGAACACCACCAGCTCGTCCCAGCTCTCGTCCAGCCTGGGCTCCGACAGCCTGGCCCCGGCGCCCTGCGCCCGCAGCCCCGAGCGCGGCGCCGAGGAGCCGCTGTCCTGCGACTCCGACCTGGGCACGGCCACCGCCGACGACCTGGACAGGTCCCTGCAGGAGTGAGTCTCTCTCCCCACGTCTCTCCCTGTCTGGGCTCTCGTTATTTTTCTCTCTGTAGGCAGGAAGTTTTTTTTCTCCCTGTGTTGGAGTCCAGGGTATTCCTTTGGAAACCCTGGACAAACAGAGACCTGTACAGGGGGGTTAAAAACCTGTACAAGGGGGTCTGAGAAGCTCCTCGTCTTTTCTGCAAGCAGCTCAGGGCTTCCCAAAACAAAAAGCAAAGACCACCAAAATCTCAAAAGAACAGAGAGCCCCCAAGATCCCTGTTTGCCTTTTACGAGCTCTTTTTCCCCTTCTGGAAGGAGCTTTTGTTCTTTGGCGCTGCTTGTTGAGAAGCCTGCTGCCGCTGCAAATGAGCTCGTGGCCACTGAAGTGTGTGTGTGTGTCCTCTTTACCAGGGCAGAAACGTCAGAAAAATGCCTCTCCCTGGTTTCAGGAATGTCACATCTTCCTGGCAGACGCTGGGGGATGCTCCAGGGCTTTCCACAGGGGGAAAGAAATGAGTTTGGTCACAGGGAAGGCTTGTAATTTGCAGCTTCGGCAGATCATTCGGAGAGGGAGGTTGTTGGTTTGTCATCCTTGTGATTTATTCCTGCCAAGCATCCAGCACGAAGATTTCCAGGGTTATATAAACTCTGAGTAATCTGTAAATATTTTGCCTGTCACCTTTAGAGTGTGACTCTGAGGGAACTGAGCCTAGGGGTGATGCCTCTTCCCAGTCTTCAGGAAGAGTTGGAGCTGCAGGCTGTGCTTCCCCATCTATAACAGCATCATTCCCTACTTCCAGGATTTTGCATCTTCCAATGATCCTTGATTGGATTAAACTCGTGATGGAGATGCTTCTTTGAGTTTAAATCTTGGGCTGGCAGTGGAATGGGACCTCAGGAACAGCTGATCCTCTGTCTAGGCTCCACTGTTAATTGCTCATTAATGAAAACAGTTGGAACAGTGGTCCAAGGCTAGAGATTCTTGTCCAGGAGTTCTACATGGGCCTGGGGCTGTGGGGAGCACCCAGTGCTGTCTCTCCACCAAATTAAACCCCATTAATGGGTGTAATTGGGAAATGTTCCCTTCACAGGCAGGGTCCTGCTCTGTGCCATGAAGGGGGGATGCTCTGTGGGGCACAAATCCCACATTTTTGTGTTGGCATCACCGGGATTTCCCAGCCACACTGTGCTGCCATCCCACAGAGGCCAGCGGTGCCACAAACCCTTTTTACATGGTTACAGTTTGCAGTAACGGCGGGGAGGGGTGGAGGTGTTAGATTTTGGTTGTTGAGCTGCCTTCAAACCAATCACTTTTCCATTTCAAGGGTGTTGTCCGAGTTCAGCAAGGCCAGGCCAAGCCCGGACGCCGCGGAGGGACAGCTGCTCCCCAGCGTGCTGGGCTGCTCCCCTCGGCCTCCCCCGGGCCCCCCGGTGCTGCCCACCTGCCCAGCACCCACCCACAGGACTCACCAGGAGCCTCCCCCCAGCAGTGAGATCTCTGCTGGGACAGGAGACCCCGCGCCCCCCGGGCACGGGGATGGAGGTGCCGGCAGCAGCGCGCCCGGAATTCCGGCCCCTGGGGATGATCCGGGCGGAGCAGGGAGCAAAGGCAGCCAGGGGAGCCAGGCTGTGCCCAGTCCCACGGCCCAGCAGCTGCTCTCTCCCCTGCTGGGGTGTCCGGTAGGTGCTACAGCTCCCTCCCTTCCCATCTCCTCGGGATTGTACCCAGTGGTGAAGGGATGGGCACAGCTCCAATTGGCGCTGCTTCTCTAGGACGGTTTGGGTTGGGATTGACCTTAAAGTTCATCCAGTTCCACCCCCCTGCCATCAGCAGGGACACCTGCTAGACCAGGTTGCTCCAAGCCCTGTCCAACCTGGCCTTGGACACTTCCATGGATAAGTTTCTCCAAGCTCCCATCTTCCATGCTGCTCCCACTTGGTTATCAGTGATGATTCCCACCCCGTGGAGCCGTGGCCGTGCAGCTGCTTCAGGAGAAGCTGGATCAAAGTCTGTACTCCCTGGTCAAAGAGCACCAACGCTTTTGAAGCCCTGCCTGGCCTGTCAGTCATCCCTCTCCAGGAGCAGCTGCAGCAGGAAGTTTTGGCTTTGTTAGGGATATCTGGAGAGGGGTGAGCTCTTGCACAAATCTGGCGGTGGGCTGTGTGCGAGCGATAAAACAGCTCCAGAGTCAAGGTTCTCACGGGGACTTTTTTTTCATTTCTGGTCCACGTAAGAGGAGGGAAAAGAGTTGACTGGACAGGAAACAAGCTGGTTTCCCAGGGAGAAGATCCTCCTGCAGCACATCTGTTCCCAGAGCGGGCTGGCATTCCTGGGTGTTGGTCCTGAGCAGCGGCGGATTTCCCCTGCTGCCAGCAGAAGCAGATCCACATCCACTGGCTTCTGCTTTTAGGAAACCCTTTGAACAGCCTCTGTCCTAATTTGTTACTGACCGTTCCATCCTGGTCCCCATTGTTCCCAGGCTGGTTCCCATCCTTCCCACACTGGTGAGGGTAAGATGTACCTCACACCCCCACCCCTCCCCAGACCATTTCTCCTTTTGCTCTCTGCTCCTCTCGGTTCCCTCCCGCTTATCCCGTTTCCGCTGCTTCCTCCTGGCCCAGAGCCCGTCTGGTCTGACCTAATCTATGTATAACATACTGTGTCAACAGGAAATTCCCCCTGCTCTCCCTGACTCATGGAGCAACCTGCATTCCTGCCCCAGGAGTAATCCAGGAGCAGCCACCCCCCTGATCCTCCCCTCAGGGCGGTGACAGCTCTCCTGCTGTCACTTCAGGGTGGTTATTCAAAATAAAAGGCTCTTGGAAGGCCACAAAGGGGAGTTTAAAGGACACCCCTGATGGGATGCAGCCCTAGAATGGTCTAGGAGTGCTGCTCTCTTGTGCCAGGGCACCGAGCTGGGTTGTTTTTTCCTCCTGGTGTTTGCTCTGGCTCTTTGTCCCAGAACCTTGCTTCTTTCAGGAGGAATTTCCTCACTGAAAGGGTGGTCAGGCGTTGGAAGGGGGTGCCCAGGGAGGTGGTGGAGTCCCCATCCCTGGAGGTTTCCAGGGAATGCCTGGACGTGGTACCCAGTGCCCTGGCCTGGCTGCCAAGGTGGGGATTGGGCACAGGTGGGACTTGAAGGGCTTTTCTCCCTTAATGATTCTGAGATTCTTGTAGCCAGAAAAGCTCCTGGAGAAGCTACAGCCAAATATTTTTCAGCTCACAGATTTCACCCTCTCCTGACACACACAGGCAGAGGCTTCTTCTGCTTTCCCTGCCTTTTTTTTCCTCCTGCACAGCCCAGGCCCCTGTAGCACCCTGTTGAGAGCCATAGGTCTCTATTTCACCCTGGACATCTCTGTGCCTCTCCCCATCTCTGTTCTTCCTGGTGCTGCTGCTCCAGCTCATGGCCTTCCATGGCAGGGCTGGAATTTCACCTCCAGCAGTAAAACTCCATGGAGCTGTGGTCATTGCAGGGAATGTGCTCTCCTTCCACTGTGATTTTAGGGGGAGAGAACAGGTTGATTTATTTTATTTTATTTTATNATTTTATTTTTTAACTTATTATTTTTTTTTTAATTTTTATTTTATTTTTATTTTATTTTATTTTCCCACCAGAACACAATCCCAGTATTTTCCAGCTGTTGACACAGTCCCATGGATCATTCTCTGATTGCAGGGAGCAGGGGAGCCATCCATCTGGGAATGGCCAGCAGAAAAGCAGACAGTCTGGAATGGTTTGGGGAGGAAGGGACCTTAAGGCTCATCTCATTCCCAACCTCCTGCCATGAGCAGGGACTTTCCACCAAATCCACACACCAGTGCCTGGGGTTTGGACTGCACAGAGCAGCCCCCGAGGAGGGCTCGCTGTGTTTGAGGGGCACAGGGTGTTTGAGGGGCTGAATGATCCATGACATTTCATTTTTGAACAGAAGAGCTGGATCTCAGAAGATGATTTCTACAGACCTTCCCCAGGAGAGAGCGGCAGGAGCACGGCTGACATCAATGGCTTTGGGCCAGAGGGGGACAGCCAGGGGCCAGCCCCAGGCCTCCTCAGTGCTCTGGACCTGGAGAGGCTCTCAGTGCCACCCTCGGACGCTGGGAAGCCCAAAACGTCCCCGGAGCGGGAGCAGAAGGGCTTCAGCGTGGTGCACCGCAGGCAGATGGGTACGTGCCCCCTCCTGCTGCCCCCCTGCCTGGGGGCTGCCCCGGGTGGGCAGGGGCTGCCTGGGGAGAGCTGCTGTGAGCTGATGGCACCACTGGGAGCTGCGGAAGGCCGTGGGGCATTGCTGGGCCCAGGGAAGCTCTGGTGGGAAGCCTTTTAGTGGGAGAGGGTCTGTCCACCCTGTGGGATGCCTTTCCTTTATCCCACTCGTTCACAGCCTCCAAACCCAAATGCAGGGGGACAGAAAGCACCCAAATGCAGGTGGATAATGATGGAGACCAAGGTCCCGTCAGCTCCTGCCCCAGCCCACCACGTACCAGCACCAGCTCTCACCCCTGCCATGCCTCTGGGTGCTCACTCTGAGCCCCTCTCGGCTTTCCTCTGCCCGCTCCCTTCCCCTCCCTCACTGAAACCGAGCCACCCTCGTGCCCCCAGGCCTCTCCAACCCTTTCCGCGGGCTGCTGAAGCTGGGCAGCCTGGAGCGGCGCGGAGCCATGGGCATTTGGAAGGAGTTCTCCTGCGAGCTGTCCCCGCTGGAGCTGCGCCTCTTCCCGGAGCACGAGGAGCGGCTCTGCGTGGAGACCTTCTCCCTGCTGCGCTGCGAGTCCCTGGCGCCGGCCCAGCCCGACGGCCGCTTCGAGCTGGTGTTCCTGGGCAAGAAGCTCTCCCTGCGAGCCCCTTGCCGGGACGAGGCCGAGGACTGGCTGGACAGGATCCGCGAGGCGCTGCGCAAGTGCCGGCCGCAGCTGGAGGAGGAGGACTGGGAGACCCTGGAGTGTTCCGAGGATGGAGGCGAAGCCCAGCCCGCCAAGGGCGACCCCGGCGCTCTCCAGTACGGCGACGGGCCCGGGAGCAGCTTGGACTGGACTGCAGCTCTGGAAGCGGAGCTGGATGCCATCAAAGAGGCCGTGCTGTACATGGACGTGGACAGAACCTGGGTCCCCTTCGTTTTTTCCCTGTCTCTAGAAACTCTGAAGTGCTTCAAAATCAGAAACAACGACAAGGTTTTGAGCAACAGTTACGGCATAGAGACCATCCAGGACATCCTCCCAGACACCAGCCTGGGGGGACCCTCCTTCTTCAAGGTGATCACCTCCAAGGCCGTGCTGAAGCTGCAGGCCGAGAGCGCGGAGGAGGCGGCCTCGTGGCGGGAGCTGGTCCGAGAGGTGCTCATGTCCTACCTGGAGAGCGCCGAGGAGGCGCTGACCCTGGGGGGCAGCTTGGACGGGCACTCCCAGGTGGTCCTGAAGAACATCGTGAAGGAGAACAGCTTCTTGTTGCAGTACCTGGTGGCCATCCCCATGGAGAAGGGCCTGGACTCGCAGAGCTTCATCTGTGCAGGTACGGAACCGTGGAATGGTTTGGGTCGGAGGGACCCTAAAGCCCATTCAGTCCCACTCCCTCTGCCATGGACAGGGACACCTTCCACTATCCCAGGGTGCTCCAAGTTCTGTCCAAGATGGTCTTGGACACCCCCAGGGATGAGGCAGCTGCAGCTTCTCTGTTTTCCCAGGGATCCCCTTGGTGGGGCTTCCTGTCCCCAGTCAGGGCACCTTTGGTGTCCTGTGGGGCACAGGGTGAGGCCCCCACGCTGAGTCCCATCCCACCCCAGCCCAGTCCAACTGGGACATTACTGGGCTCCCATTTGAGATGCTTTTGGTACAGACAGTGGGAAACTGGGGTCGTAGCAACCTTAGGTGGATCAGGATTTTTTTGACTCTCTTCCTGGGCATTTGGAGGCCCCAGCCTGTGGGGAAAGTGCAATCTGGAGCAGTTTTTCCAGTAGGGCAGCACGGGAGCAGGGATTGCCATGGGTGTGACAGGCTGATTTTGCAAAACAATCATTTACCCTTCCCCTGACGCCTCTCGGCACGCGGGGAAGATTCTGGTGGCACCTTCACTGACCTCCACGGGAGCTGTAATTTGCTCTTTACCTTGCTAAGTTAATTAAATTTCAGATTTCTCTCCTGCTTCAATTATATTTCTTATACCCTCCAGCAGGTTGGTTTTTTTTTTTTTTCTTTTAATCTCTCTCCTTTTTTTATATAATTTTTTTTCTGGTCTGTTTGGTCTCTGCCTTCCCTTCCAGGCTCTGTCCTGCATCTTCCACCTCCCCACAGCTGGAAGCCACAAGCAAAAAAGACAAATTTGCAGTTTTTCTGTGTAGGTTTTCTTTAGGGATCTGCCTGCTCTGCTTTCACCCCCCTCCCAGCCTGACACCCAGTGTGTTCCCTTCCATCTCAGAGTAATGAGCAGTAAAGGCTGTTTTTCCTTATTAATTCAGAAGGCAACACATGATCTCCAGGAATATTTTGGGGAGATGAGCTCCAGCTATTCCAGAGTGCAATGGATGGGGTAATGGGTTCCCCACTGGTATAAGAAAGGTGTTTTGGGGTTAATCCATCCTGATCTCACCCATTGCAGATGAGATTTTTGTACCCTTTGGCAGCAGCAAGGCAAAACAGTGCAAAGTTACTGGTGGAGGTGATGGGACAGCAAGTGAGATTTAGGCTCTTCCCTAAACCACTGGGATGTCGCCAGAATTAATTTTTCCTTAAAAAAAAAAAAAAAAAGAAAACCAAACAATCGAACCCCTTGATGGATAAAAGTGGGTTCCCAGATAGTTCAGCCCCCTTTTTTATGAAGGAAAAGTGAAGCAGCAACCCTTGAACTGTCGTAGGCTTAAATCCACGAGGAGGGGGCTGGAGGCCTCGCGCTGAGCGTCCCGCAGGTGCTTTGGGCAGTCTCTACCCTTCCCCAAAACTTCATTCTTCCAATTCCATGCTGCCAGAAGTTTCTCCCTCGCCCCGGCAGTGGTGGGCAGAGGCTGTGGGCAGCACAGCCCCCTTCTCACCCCCTGCTCCCGCAGGCTGCTCCCGCCAGATCGGCTTCTCCTTCGCCAGGCCCAAGCTCTGCGCCTTCTCCGGGCTCTACTACTGCGACAGCTGCCACCAGGACCAGGAGGCTGTCATCCCCTCCCGCCTCATCCACAACTGGGACCTGACCAAACGAGGGGTGAGTGAGTCCTGGCCTGGTCTGCAAAGCCACCGCTCTTGGTGACGTCCTGGCTCTGTGATGGACGGTCTGCTCCTGCCCCAGATTTGGGTTGGATTTGGGTTGGAGTGTCCTGGAGCTGATGGGTTCCATGAAGACGTGGGCATGAGGAGGTGGGAACTGTGAGGGTGAGTCCCACAAGGACGTGGCTCCCACGTGGACGTGGGCACCATGAGAATGCAGCTCCCACGAGGACATGGGCACATGTCCTTGTGGGGAGCAAGGAGCAGGGAAACACTGAAGGTCCATCTGTGCAGCCCTGGTTGGTGCTGTGAGGTTTGGGTTTCTCTGAAACTCTGTCCCAGAGAGTTTTCTGTCAACAAGAGACACGTTTTCCTAACTGTAACCTTTGTTTACATTCCTTTCCCTAGGAGGGACTTCTTGATGTCCCTCTTTGTAAAATAGTATAAAGGGAAGAAATTCCCGGGTAAGAGATTGGAGTCATTGTCAGCCCTCTGAACTGGGAGTCCGTGTCGTTGTGATCTTGAACAGAGTCACATCTGGGCATTCTCAGGGCTGGAAATGCCCAGTCCTGCCTCGGTTCCTGCACCCCTGAGTGCCCTGCCAGGCTGGCACTGAATCCTCAGAGGGGAAACTGAGGCCAGGACCAAGACAAAAGACACAAGGAGCTCTTTATCTCAGGAACAATCCCACAGTTTAATGCAGAACCTGCACCTTGGAGCCCTGAGCAGAGTAAGAGCCCCAGCAGGTGGCTCAGAGGGGTTTTGTGCCCTTTGGGAAGGGGAGGGGGAGGTGAGGGGTCAATGGGGGCTGACCCAGGGGGAGGTGAGGCACAGGTGGTGGGGATCAGGTGAGGGGTGTGCAGGGATTCCTGGGAAAGGCAGTGCTGTACAGCATTTTGTGTGGATCTATAGATATATAACCCAAAACACCCAGTGCAAATATCACAAAACTACTCAGTGCAATGCAACATCCTCCCAACCTCCCTCTGAGCTCCAGGGCTGCTCCATGCTCTGTGTCCACCTGTCCCCTCTCCCTGTGCCCCAGGTGTGCAAGCAGGCCCTGAAGTTCCTGGGGCAGATCCGAAACCAGCCGCTGATCGACCTGAAGCTGGTCAACGAGAGCCTCTACGAGCACGTGGAGAGGATGGGGAGGATCCTGCGCAGCCGGGAGCAGCTGAAGCTGCTGGGGGATTATCTCATCATGTGCCGCAGCGGCGCCCTGAAGGAGCTCAGCAAGAGGTGAGCTCCCTCCCCACGGTGACATTCCCCTCTCTTGGCCCTCTGGTGGCCTCTTGGTCCCCCCTCCTCACTCGCCATGGGAGCAGGGAGCGGTGCTGCCAAGGCTCAGGCTGGTTTTCCCCTCCATATCATCTGCACTAAGGAGTTATCCATCTGTTGGCTGGGTCAGCACAATGAGCTGTGACTCAGGAAACACCTTCCTGGCAGAGGAGCTTCTGGCTGGACAGGAAACACCTGGCAAAATAGATGAGATATTTATTTTCTTTTTTTCCCCCACCCCCCCCTTTGAAATGCTCTCTCACATGATTTACAGTGGCAGGATTTGGGATGTGAAAATGGACTCTGCAGTGATTCACTTCAAGAGGCTGCTTCATCCAGGCTCCTCCTTGCTCCAAAGCTGTTGGAGGTGTGGTGGAGACCATCTATCCCCCTTCTTCTCTGTGCTTCTTCGCAGGCTTGATCACAGGCATTACCTCCTGGAGTGTCCCCACAAATACAGCGTGGCTGATCTGAACCAGGTGAGAGCTCTGCATGGTCATAGAATCACAGAATGCTTTGGGTTGGAAGGGTCCTTAAAGACCACCCAGTCACACCCCCTGCCAGCCAGTTCCACCTCCCACTAGACCAAGTAGCTCCAGGCCCCCTGGCCCAGTTGTTGGGGTTTCCCAGGTGAAAACCCCCCAGTGTCCGTGGGGCTGCCACGTGCTGCTCCTTCAGCAGGAGATTCCCAACAGTTGGTGGCTTTCCAGTGATTCCCAAGCTGGGAGCCCCATCCTGGCAGGTTATGGGTGCTCTCCAGGCAGTGTGGGGGTGGGGGTTGCTTTGGAGGACAGCCCTTCCTGCAGGTGGAGCCCACAAAGAATGGGTGTGATGCAGCAAACCCATCCTTTGGGGCCGGGCTGCAGGAGCGCTGACCCCTGCGCCCCCCAGATCGCCGACGGCGCCTTCGAGACCTTCCTGCAGTCACTGCTGCAGTTTGCATCCCACCACGTCTACAGCTGCGACCTGTGCACCCAGCGGGGCTTCATCTGCCAGATCTGCAACAGCAGCGACATCATCTTCCCCTTCCAGTTCGACAGCACCACCAGGTGAGTGAGCCACTCCACCTCTGCCCCGCCCCACGGCGGCTGGGGCACCCAGGGGGCACGGCCTGGGCACAGCCAGGAGCCCCCGCCAGCCCCTGAGCTCTGCTCTTCCGAGCGCTCCCAAGGCACGAGGGAGCTGGAAATGGTTCTGAGGTGGTTGTGCATCCTCGTGGTGCCCGTGACTTTGTGGTGCCCGTGTCCTCAACCATGGGAACCATACTGTGGTGCCCATGTCCCTGTGGGAGCCGCATCCTCATGGAGCCCATGTTCTTGTGGGCACTAGATCCTTGTGGTGCCCATATCCTTGTGGGAGCTACATCCTCATCGTGCCCATGTCCTCGNTGCCCATGTCCTTGTGGGAGCCACATCCTCATGGTGCCCATGTCCTTGTGGGAGCCACATCCTCCTTGTGCCCATGTCCTCGTGGGAGCCACATCCTCGTGGTGCCCATGTCCACGTGGGAGCCACATCCCTGTGAGACTCATCCTCACAGTTCCCACCTCCTCATGCCCACGTCTTCATGGAACCCATCAGCTCCAGGATGCTGCAACCCAAATCCGGGCTGTTTGGGGCAGGAGCAGACCGTCCTCACAGAGCCAGGATGTCTCCAAGAGAGGTGGCTTTGCAGACTGAAGATGCAGAGCCACCAGCACCTTGCTGTCAGCCTGCAAAGGCCTTGCTGGGTGCTGGGTGCCAGGGCAGCCAAGGGGCTGGAGGGAGGAGGAGGAAGGTTCTGTATGTCCCTGTCTTGCTTACCTGGCCAGTGCCTCTCCCACTCAGGGTCAGTCTGACCCCTTGCAGGGGCTGCAGGAGGGAAGGGGAAGCAGCAGTGGGACTGCCCTACGTCCCTCTACAGCCACAGAAGGAGGGACAGACACATGGACACAGATTTCATGGAATGCTAAAATGGTTTGGGTTGGAGGGACCTTAAAGCCCATCCAGTGCCACCCCCTGCCATGGGCAGGGACACCTTCCAAGTCCTGTCAGGCTGGCCTTGGACACTTCCAGGGATGTGGCAGCCACAGCTTCTCTGGGAGCAGAGGTGGATGTGGGAGCAGCACTGTGGGATGTGCTGGGAGAAGCTGAGGATGCTCCCAGCAGGGAAGGGGTGATTCTGCCTCTCCCTGGGCTTTTCCCCTGCCCACAGAGCTTGGGCAAGGGAAGCACTGTCCTGCAGTGGGGTGGGCTGTACAGCAGCTGGACAGAAGTTGGAATCAGGATGGAGGTGGTGTTAGAGGGAAGTTCTTATCCCCACCAGCATCAGGGTTTGCTGAAGGAGTCCAACCCTTCCAGCCAAGGAGCCTGCTCCGTTGGAGGTGGAGAGATCCACATCTCCACGGTTATGTCATAGAATCATGGAATCACTCGGGTTGGAAGAGCCCTGTAAGATCATCGAGTCCAGTTCCCCCAGCACTGCCAAGGCCACCACTGACCCCTGTCCCCAGGTGCCACATCCACACTGCTTTTAAATCCCTGCAGGGATGGTGGCTCCACCACTTGCCTGAGCAGCCTCTGCCAGAGTTGGACAACTCTTTCAGTGAAGAAATTTTCCATAATATCCAACCTAAACCTCCCCTGAGGCAACTTTGAGGCCATTTCCTCTTGTGCTGTCTTAGCCTGTGTGGCAGAGAGGTTTCACAGGCTCAGGGGCTGCGTGGCTTCACTTTGCTGGCAGCCCCCAAAAGTGAGCAGCAACACCCAGAACCTGCAGAAAATAACCGAGGATCCCTGGGTGCTCCATGTGTTCCAGGGCTGCCAGTCTTTCCGTGGAGGAGGAGCAGCGCTGCTCGCTCCCCTCCCTGCCACAGGGACAGCACTGAGCTCATTATCGGGGACAACAACATCCCCAGGGGACCGATTTTTTTATTTCCCTGGAA
>VWYO01007771.1:0-20250 GCA_013400275.1 Rhadina sibilatrix
CTTTTACTGGAGGCTTGTTAAATTAATGTCTGATGGAATCTGGTCACTCTCCTACTGGCAAACTTTAAAAAGCAGACAGGAATGCATCTAATTTGTGATAATTGCAACACCGAACTACTATCATCTCTTATAATCTCTTATTACCTAGAGGTACCCATAGTCACAAATTTTGCCTACTGTAGGGAAAATAATAGTCTCTGAACTAAGAATTCTATAGACAAAGTACTTCAGTCAGACAGGATAGCAAAAAGCATAGCATTACCTCTAATTATTCTATTTGCCTGCAAAGCAACTTTCCTGGAAGTACTTCAAGTAAAAGTTTAGGTGTGGCCTTAGAAACATCCTTATGCACATAATTTGCCACCAAATTTGACTTAACCTCGCTCTTAAATGAATCAGAAACCACAATTTTTCCCTCAGTATGGACTGACCACATGAAATTCAATGCTCTCTCCAAGACCCAGAGGAAACTGAAACTCCTGTATGAACTAAAATACAGAGAGTCCTAGAAGGACAAAGGTTAAAAACCAAAGCCACAAAAAACCTAACCAAAATTAGAAACTGGGATTTCACTTCACTGCACAAGTGATTTGCAAAATGTACTTTGCTTTTTGCAGATGACGACCTGGTCTCACTGTCACAGTGAAAACAAACCTTGAAACCAAGACCACAACTGCAGCTAAAACAATGCTTCAAATCCCAGTTGGATTCTTCTAAAATTTACCAGGGGCTGAAGCACTTGGTTAAATTACTACTTGTATTAGATAACTCTTATTTATCAGCAGTTAAATTTCAAACATGAGACAGTAACAGCAACTTGTATTTGATTTTCTTCCACTTAATTCTTTTTGTGTACATTTAATTTAAATGCAATAAAAAAACCCTTAAAACAAAACTGTTGTGTTGAGACTTGAAAAGTCCTAAAACTAAGACCAGATGAGAGTTTTTTCTTAAATTTTTAAAGTAAGATTTAAAGCTTGGCAAACAAAGCATGTTTTTCTTTAAAAAGACTTGGTAGAGCTAAAAAGGAAATCAGTGAGAAACTAGAAACATGGAAGTAAGGAAACTTCACAAAATATGAGCAGGAAAAAAACCCCAGAAGAACTAATCAGAAAAAATAAGTATGAAAACAATAAAGAATCTATGAGAACACATATTATTAAGGAGTTTTTTAGTTCACTAATCCTGAGGGGAGTGAAATTTTCTGATTCCTAATGCATAATGTAGAAAAGGGGGGAAAAACAAGGCTAGGAAAGAGCCAAAGAATGACTTTTGTGAAAATGCCTTTATGAGGCATAGGATGATTGACAATTTGATTCTGATTTGCTACTGAGAGCAGTATAAACAAATAAAAAACAGTTTTGTGAATTCACAGACTTAGCATCCATTTCAGAAAAGTCATTTTCCTTTCACACTTCTAATGGTTGAAATATAGATTTAAAAGCACTAAGTGAAGGCTGAAGTTCTAAAAATACTGACCATAAGAGATAAAGGCAAGTTCTCTATCTTGAATGAACAGACTTTCCAAAGCAAATGAAAATGAACAAAAACATAAGCATTACAATACACATCGATTTTGCTAATTAAAATAAGAATCTGTCAACTAATTTTCAAAGACAAAGAATGATCCAATAAAAACAACTGGCCTCTAAACGGTAGGAAATAAAATTAAAATTACTTCAAATTACTATCTGCTGCATAATGCAGGAAATGAACTGAAGAATACAAGGAAGTATGACCTGTTATTATCAAAAACTGAAATGCTGATATTACTACCCTTCCAAATAATATCCTGAAGAATAAGTAATGCTTAATTTGACTGAAATGAGAGAGACAAAAAAATAAGTACACAGGAAAAAACTGGTTGAAATGGAGCTGCTGTAATACCTTCTAAGTAGCTTTTTAAAAATTATTATTCCACTGCACTTTTATTTTGATATTTTCTCATGTTTGACTACACATAATCTTGAATGGAGGAGATGTGCTACAAATGAAAAAACACATAATGTTTTTTTTTTCTCTACTGGACTGAGGAGACAACCATGACCTGAAACTCTTCTTTTTATGGTACTTGTAGATCCCTATTAGGTCAGCTACACATTTCTTACATGAACTACTAAGTAGGCAGAGTATTTTAGTTTCTCAGAGTAAACCATAATCTTTGGACCTTAAGTATTATTTGCAGCTCTTTGACTTTCTTCAATCTGTCAACAAATCTGAACTAGATGTTCTCTCCTTAGAAGTCAGTTTATCACAGGTGTAGGCATAGAGAAATAAACAGTCATTTTTGTATTTGTCTCTGCACCATTTTGTTAATAGAAGAATTAAAAGCTCTGAGGACAAATACAGTCATCTTTACATATCTGATGTCTAGAATGTGAGATAATTCAGAAGTGCTGAGTAACGAATGTAAATCAACACCAGAACCAGCCTGTCCTCCACTCTTTAATTAATGCTCACAGCAAAACACAACCAGGTATCCACTACAGTAACCACTGTGAGGAGTCAATTTACCAGTGGCCACTACATGATGAAATCTCTAGATCACCCCAGTTACTTATCATACCAATCTAAAGAAATAATGCAAGCTTTGATATTTCTCTAGTAAATCAGGGTATTTCAGCAATAATGTCCTGCTATACCTGAATGAAACACTGGCTTCAAAAATTAACATCAACATTCTTAACAAAAATACATACAGGAAAAGCTAAATAAAAACACAAAGGAGAAAGATAATTAAGCAAAATGATACAATAAAAATGACATCAGACCATGTAACCAAGGACTAAAAACAACTAATGAAATTTTAACTTCAGAGACAATTTTTCCATTCTCAGGTTTTAGTACTTTAAGATAATGGTATTCGTAGTCCATTTTTCAAAAGTACCTTGAAATATTCAGCCCTTCTGAAAAAAAGCCCCCAACAACATCCCCATGCCTTACAAGACAAATAAATGAGTAACTGCAAAGAAACAAACAGAAGAGAGAAAGCAGGCCACTGCCTCCACACTGAGTTAAAACGAGGAAGGTAAACCTTCAAGTAAAGATGCAATATTTTGGACTAACCCTATTAGAATCATCCGTACAGTCTTCTCGTGATGAGCCAACAGACCTTGTGAGTGACTTATGCTGCACCTGTGGAGATAACAGTTGCAGGCTGTTTGCTCTGGCTGCCATCCCTTGCCCTACGCTTAAGCCACCCTCTGAGCCCTTTGACCTCACTCTGTCCCGGCTCACATACATAGAGTGTCTATGAGGGCGCTGCTGTGAAGAAAAAGGACTGGTATAACCTAGACCATAGGAAAAAGATTCATGTGGAGCAGACAGAGAGTGGGAATGGCTTCCATCCATGTGATCTGGCAGTTTTAACTCCTCCATTGTTTTGGAGTGTCTTGTTGGTGGTCTTCGGGTGTCCAGGGTACCCTCGCTGCGGTTATTCCTCGCGGATGGACTGAGCATAGTTCTGTTATCGCCGTGCCGGGGAGCGCTTGGGCTGGTAGGAGAGTTCAAGTCCATACAGCTGGATGGAAAATACCTACTGGTGTTTGGTTCTGCAGCTTGGGCCCTGGCCTCAGAAAGGTTGCCCACGGATTTTGAGTCTGTCAGAACTCCATGGCTCTTGGACTTTGTCCGATAGGAGGGACTCTTAGAGGACTGTGGGATGGTGTCGATGTAGCTGTGGCGACTGTGCTTGTCGCCGGGCTGCAGCGTCCCAGTTTTGCTTTGAGAAGTTTCCATGAAGGAGTGCCGGTTCTGCTGAGATCTGGTGTTAGACTTCAGGTACTTTGTGCCTGAACCATCAGAACTTTTGGTGTCCACGTTAAAATCAAACTCTGTTTTTCCCTTTGGTTCCTTTGGGCTGAGAAGATGCGGCATGTTATTATTGGCTATATCCTTGTTGCCAGATCCAGGTGTGTTGCTTGGTTTTTTTGCGTGCATTGGACTAGGTGCAGGTCCAGGAAGGTTTCCATTTAAAAAGCTTTCATTTGCTGGAAGCCCCTCTTCTCTTGGCCCGCCAGCCCCTAGTGTCTGCATATCCTTGCTGTTTGATCTGTGGTGTGACTGCAAAGCAGAACTTTTGCTGGCTTGATTTCTATATTAAAATGCATAAAGAAGCATTAGTATACCAGATTACTTATTCATGTATTAATAACTTCAAAAAAGTACACCCATTTCAGTTGCCATTTAAACCCACAAAATTTAACTGCAGTAAGATCAAATATTGCCAACTGAGACACCAGAAGCTTCACTAAAATAACAGATTTGCAAGTGTTCACACATTGTTGTTTCTGGTTATAATCTGATGGCAAACTCTGCTTTGGTTAATGATTTTGCTGACAAAAACCCTGAAGATATCAAATCTAATCATAGAAATTCCAACATATATTTGCACATTTATGTATGCATGTGTGTACTATGTGAGTACATCACTAAGTAAAGTATTACATTATGAAAATTAGCTGTGTATCCATCGAAAAAATCTTTATTACACCTGGCATATCAAAGGAAGGTAGAACAATCAAATATGTCAGCACTGACAAAAAACCCTGATACAATCAATGCTCCAGGCTATCTACTGTATTCCTGGTATGGAGGAGGAGGGGAGAGGAAAGGAGGGGAAAAGAGGTTATTGTTCAGATGGAGTGAGCCTGAGAAAGCCCTGTAACACCAAAACCAGGTTTACCAGAGGAAGACAGTTTTTGTGGAACTTGGCACAATCCCAATTTTTGGTACATTAACTCATTCCAAAGCTGCTCATGAAAGGCTCTGCAACCAGAGCACTCTGCACTGACTTGGTGCTGAGCTACTTGGTTGTGTCCTTAACCTCTACTCTACTTCCTCACTCTTTTGCTTTTGGGATTACAGGACTGAGATATGAGTTGGTCCTGCAAACCCTGAGCCTGATTATTCTGGAGCAAGATTTATTATCTCAGGTTTTCTGGCATTAAACCAGTTCTGCTTTTGGACTTAGGCTGGCACTGCAAACTAGCCAAGACTGAGCAGTGCTGGAACTGTGCTTGTTTGCCTTGATGGACCTAGGCAGGCTATAAGCAATTAACTTAATTCTGTAACAAATCTATGATGTAACTCAGATATATTACTGAGGGTTGAAGTGTGACTGTACCTTTGTTGATCTTTTTGTTAATTAAAATTAGATAATGCAAGCCATTTTTATACCTAGGATTTTTATATTAATCCTTTCCAGTGATCTCATCATCTATTTCACTACAGTTTCTAAAATTTTAGCAATTTTAATGCCAGTTTAAAATATTTTTCAGTTAACAGAAAGTACATTTTTTTAAAAACATAGAGATGTGAGGAACATAGTATTTTTACTAGGCAAGCCTTTTGGACAAATTTCCAGTGGATGTAGGTTTTTCCTTCTGATGCCACATATCTAATGGTAAAACTTCTACTCTAAGCATCTGTAAAGGCAGCTAAAACTTCTTGGGGTCTATCTTTGAAAAAGTAGATTGTGAATGTCATCATCCCAAATCTTAAAACAGAGGAGCAATTTTTTTAATCTCACAAAATAAACTCAAGAAAAAAATGGCCAGGATGAAAAGCCTGCATATAGAATATTAAAATATTTTGCATACTTCAGAGGGTGACCTTTATGAATGCATTTATCAGAGCAATAACATGAAGCTTTTTGCACTGAAGTATTTTATCCACCAGTAAACCTGGTTCATTGAGGCATTAAGCGACTTCTCTCAAGCAACGTGGGTCCAGCAAGGGAGTCACTGAACAAACACATCCTGCTTTGAGTCTGAGGACTCTCAAATATCCACAACTGCAACTGCAGAGAAAATTGTGTTCATCTCCAATTTGGAATGTGATCAGTGTGTACAATTTTCAGGACATTTAGCTGCTACAAATCTGTGTGAACTTCAAGCTTTTTTAATAGATCAAAATCTTGGACAGATTTGTACATATACAGCAATGGTAGCATTCCAAAGAAAAGAGCATTCCTTTAGAATCTTGGGCATCTTCCAAGCCACAAAATTCCTATTGTTCAAGAAAAAGGCTAACATTTTTTTAAAGTTGACCAGCCTTTTTTTTTTTTTTTTTTGTAATACACAAAAATGGCTTCAAAATTTTCTTTTTCTTTTTTTTTTTTAAGATGCATTCAGCCTGATGCAGAAAGTTAGCAAAAATTTCAGCTTGTGTAGCTGTAAAATTCTATGTCTGCTTCCTTTATTCAGTGAGGCAACACGGAACAGCATAGAGCATGTCTCAGTGTGCCTATGCTGTCAAACAACCACCTCTCTTGTAGGTGATGCTGCATGTGAACACCACAACTCACTCACTGGCAGAGCAAATGTCAGTGATAACAGTGACAAGACTACATTTACCTGTTTGATAAAGTGTTGCTGTCAGCATGGTAAGGTTTTCTCTTAGCTGACCGTGAAGGTGAACTTCCGCAGCGATCCAAGAGTCTTTGGGTTTGAAAGGAAGGGTGGTTCAAACATTGTTCTGTCAAATATCTATCTGCTGGATCTAACTTCAGTAAGTTCTTTGGAAAACAAATCCCAAAGTTTAAATGTTAGTATCTGTATTTCCATTAGCAAANGGATATACCTCACAACATTGTTTTGAATCAAAAATATTAAATTTACCAGTAATAAAATGCTACAATGAAACAGGCTTTACAAACAAACTAAACAACTATATGGGAACATTCTTATGCAGAAACAAACATTATTTTAAAGTCAGTATTTTTAAAAATACACAAATGAAGAGTTCTCTTTTTAGGTTATAGGGTTCAAGTCCACCCATATTTTTAAAGAATTCCCTAAACTATTTACAGTGCATTTAGAATAACACTTGCCTTATAATTCAGTAAGATCAGTTGTGACTCTAAACAAAGACACTTCCTGTCATGTAGAAAATACTTAATCACAAAACTGAAAACATGAGCTTGGGTATTTTGGGCAGTTTGAAAGGTTTCTTGCAAGACAAGAGCAATACAAAGCTTACATGGGAATATTCAATTCAATATATTGCGTGACTTTTAGCAAGATTAAAAGTTTGAATGGCTATTAAGCAAAAAACCCCAGCTATTTCTTAAGGGTATATAGGTTTAAGAAGAGAAGAAATCTATGTGTGTTTATGCACATACACACACACACACTACATTGACACCATATTCAGCCACTTGACCACAAGCTGGTTTTCTCTCCACAGGATCTCTGCACTTCAAAAAGGAAAATGCTCAGGGAAAAAAGCAAGTGGCAAACCAAACTCCTGTGCAGTTCGGTCATACAGTATGCTGCATCTTCCTTTCTCAAGTGACAAACTGTGCTGAATGATTAACAACTTACTTCCCCCTTTTTTTCTGGTGCTCATCACTACAGTGGCTCAAAAGGCCCAACAGACATGAGAAGGCCACAAATGACTCCTACATTCCCCCTCAGAAGAGGGGATGTTGTGAGGCTTCTCACAAGTGCCTGTACAGTACCTTACACAAACTGGATGACAAGCAAGGAGAACTGGAAGTCCATAGGTTATCACAAGGGAATCTGCCTGGAATCACAGAGTAGTGGGACAGGGCTCATGGCTGAGGCATGGTCACTGACAGGTACAACTGGTCTCAGAAGGAAGGGGATGGAGAGCAAGAAGAGTAACATTCCATATAATTGACTTCCTGGATCATACCCAACCTCAGCATGAACAGTTTATCCATTGACAATCCCTAAGTCAGGATTAGAAGGGAAAGCAACATTTGGTATGTTATGGTGGGGGTCTGTTACCAACAATGCACTGAAGAGCAAGAAGGGGATGAAGAGGAAAACTCTCAACAACAACAACAACAAAAATGTCTCCTGGTCACAGATACCTCATCCTCACAGCAGACTTCAGCTATCCTGACATCCAGCCTGTGTACATATGCCAGATTTCTAGACTCTGTTGGTGGGAATTTCCTAGTGCAGCTGCTGGAGAGGCAAATTAGCCAAGGGGGGGACTTCAGTTAACTTGAGCTGCTGCTCAACAACAGTAAAGTGCTGGTGAGAAATCTGATCAGAGAAGATACTCTGAGCTGTAGCAACCATGAGATGATTACAGCTAGGACTGAAAGAAGAGGTAGGAAGATAAACATCAGAGATAAGACCCAGGACTTTGAAAGAGTTATTTCCCTTTTTTTTATAAGGAATTACTGGGCAGAATCTCCTGAAAAACTACCATAAGAGGAAAGGTGTCCAGGACAGCCATTCATTTTTATGGAAAATTTATTGAGAGTTCAAGAACAAAGCATCTTACTGTACAGAAGAACAAAATCTTTTTCATAGGTTCAGGTTGGCTGAACAGGGAGTTTCCTAATGAACAAAAATGCACAACAGAAGGGTGTGAGAAGGACACACACAGGAAGGACAGGATACAAAGGTGGACTATAAAAGCACTGTAGTAGCACAAAGGTTAGGCCACTTCAGAAGGCCAAACTCCAGCTAAGGCAAGTGCAGAAAACCAGGGGTAAAAAAACAAGGCTCTACAAGTATTCTCTTCAGCAAACAGAGGCTCAGAGGAAATGCGTGTCTGGTGCTGAATGGCAGAGACAATTGAATGGCAGATGATATAAGAAAGAGTCTCAATGTCTTTTTTTCCCAAGTCATAACATGCAAAACCAGTTCCCAACTCCCTAATGCTTGCAAACCAGCATGACTTGTGAAGGAGAGCAGAGGACTGGAGCAACAACAAAGCACCAAGGTCTAATGGGTGTCTCTTCATTAATCTAATCCAGAAATGTTCTCTAAATAGATATACATTAATAACTGCCTCCTTCAGTTGGCATAAGTTGAAGTGTGGGTTATTCAGTAATCTAGTAATCTGACCTGAGGTCCCTAGGAACGTAGATAATGAGGAGCACAACAAGTGTGGACATGTGTCAGACTGTCCGTTGTCTGCAGAAGAGAGGCACACAACAAAGTATGTGCAGCATTTGCAACATGCAATTTAACCACATGTCCCTTCTGTTCTCTCCTTGTAGGCTTTTGCTCATTGCTTAACAAGGTTCCAATTCCTAAATTAAGAAATGCAGGTCAAACACAAAATATCCCCTTTACAGAATTCCTGACCTTTTTCATCTTGTAGGCAGAAACACGGACAGAAAAGATGAAAAGAATGAAATTATTTGGAAACCTGTGTTTCCCTAAAACTCAAGTGTTTCATTTCACAACTCTGCAACTTTTAAATCATGTCAAAAAAACCTAAAATACACTGAGATATAAGATAAAATCTAGGATAAAATGAAAACAAACCCTCCCCCAGTACATGTAACAATGTACTTAATACTGATCTTGATGTTTCTGTCCTGCAATATGTGTTATCAGATCTTGAGCTACAACTAACTATGAAAAAAAGTTTCTGTGAATTAGAACATAGAGGAGAAAGTATAATACCAAAATAGTAATTATATGCAATGGAGTATATATCATGTTGCAGACTCTTTGAAACCAAGATAAAAGCCATGCTGACTCTCTTCATAAGGCAAGGAGACCAAAGGTATTTGAACTGGCTGTGTTGAGGAAGAGCAGAGCAAATATGGTGGATTTCTGCTGGCTGGTGCAACTGACAACTGGTGCAGAGGGGTTTGGGATCATACAGTTCATTCAGAGCCATATCCACGCTTCATATGTGTCCCATTTTGCCTTTAATTCTTAGGTGGTTCTGTGATTCTAAACCTATTTTTGGATACTATGACTTCTTTCTTCAGCTTACTGGGGATGAGATGATGTGAGGGTTGTACTGCAGCTTACCATGGGAGTGTTTTTATAGTACAATAGTAAGGATAATATGTGTTCCATACTCAGGAACGTGGCATGAATGCATACACAGCACAATGGTTTTGTGGGGAATGAGCTTCTCTTGATTCTTTTGATTCCCCATAAGAAGAACTCTCAGGACCATAACCTGGTCTGGCCATGTGTAACTAGCTGACTTGTTACAAAACAGGACTGAAGAATAACCTAACATAGACATTGTGTAGAGATGACTGGGCAAGCAGATTAAGAGTTTGGATAAAACCCCAAAACTCTCATGTAACAACTCTGTGTTTGACAACTGTCCACATCCTCACACTTACCCAACAACAAATGAAAAACAACTCAGGTTAGCCTAACAAATGAAAAACAACTCAGGTTAGCCCAATACTCTGTGGATGTATCTAAATATGATGGGATGAGAGCTCACACTCCAGCAGTCAGTGCCCCTGCATGGATGTCAGTGTGAATGCACAGCCTGCAAAGGATGGTGATGATGCTTTGTCTGGGCTACATATTCTTTATCAAATCAGTTTAAATTGAACAGACTCTCCTGGCATTTGCAAGGGATATTTTCATGATTCCTAGGAAATACCAAGCCTTACTACAAACAATGGTGGAACCAAAATGCCTCAAAAGGGAGCTCCCAATTCCTTCTAAGATGCAATATATTATGAAAAAAAGGTAAAAAATCACTTATATATTTTCCAACATATTACAAACAGAAAATAAAAGACATTTTCCTACCTTCATAAGATCAAGCAATACACCACTTAAAATTCCCAAGTATCTTCTCTCTAAAGACTGTGGATGATTGACTGCTGGAAACTGTAAAAAATACACTGTAAATACACTGATCATGTAAAAAAGGTAATACATGAATACAATGTTTCAAAACCCAGAAACTAATGAATCAAGGCATGTAATTAATGGGAATCATTAATCACATAAGCACTGAAGAAGTTAGTGGTTTTTAAAAACTATCAAATATTACAGTGAAACAAATAACTCTTTATGTGTGGTAAGCATCGATTCAACTAAAGAAAGTATTCTTGACTATTAGGGCAGCCAAGAAACCACTCTCAAGTGAGAAATAATCAACTTAAATTTTTTTTTTGTGGCATTATGACTGACAGCAGGTTTAAAATAGACTCAGAACTAACATAAGTAACACATTTATTAAAAAAAAAAGTTTAAAAATAGCTCAGAGAGAATTTGAGAGTGCATATAAAGTACTAATTAAATACTAAACATTAACAAAGAATTCCCAAGTGTTTTTAGTGAAAAAAAGCCGAAGTTCAAAGGTTTAAGTTTCAGGGTTACTGCTGTGGTCATGCTGCTGGCAACACCATGAGAAGCAGGGCACATTGCTGGGGGCATCCATTAGTTGTACTAGTATTGCTTTTCATAAATAACATTATGTGTACTTTGAAGAAAAATAGATGAATGCTTTTATTCCTAAATAATCTCTGTATTTTTCTTTTGACTTTGCTTTATTTTGAAGTGGCTTACTAATAATTGAGAATTTTTTTAAAGTCCAAGTGTGCTATATTGATTTTAAACTTAGGTAACTTAACTTAGGTAAACCAAGGCTTCCACGCTTCCTCCAATTTTAACAGAAACCAAACTGTAAAATGTTCATGTTTTCCTGCAGAGTGACAATCTAAAGAAGCAATGATCAGGGAAACAGGAAACTGTGCTGAAGCTGTGCAAAGCACCAGTGGCTTTTCATTGTAATTGTTCAGATTCTTCATGTAACTTATTGGTAGAACCAACATTTATAGCCCTACATTGCTGCTCACACTTTACAGAAAAGTCATGAACCTATTGGTAATTTCTGATCCCATATATTTATTATTTTACTTCCTTATGTCTTCAACATACTCTGGATGTTTTCCTCCTCAAAAGAATTGAAGAGAGAAGACTAAATATTCCCTAAACCTCAGGAGCAAAGAAAACTCCATTTTTTTTTATATATATATATATATAAAAAGAGAGAAAGAGAGAGAGAATATGAATAGAAAGAAAAGACAAAGTTTGCAAATTTGAATCCATGGTGGAGTGTTTGAAGAGAATTTCTTTAATTCTGTTTTACAATATGGTAGTATTCACTTAGGGTAATGTGAAATTCACAAAGTCTAAGCATATGGATAAAAAATTCCATATCATGGGCTAGTTTCTATCTTGAGAATATCCAGCACCAACTCCAGCCTGTAAGTAATAATTAGCTTGATTACAGCATACCTACTATCTGCTCTGCAACATCAAATCTTTCACTATTAAGCATTACACCACATTCAGAAAAAAATGTACTTTTAAGATTGTCTTATAGCACAGAATAATATTTTCCCATGAATTAACTAATAAATATCATATTTCAAACAAATAATTTTTGTAGTATTTTTGATGTTTAAGCCATTATTCAGACTTCAGTTCTAAAAAAATACTCTCTATGAGGAGCCATATGGCCCTGTCCACATCAGCAGTATCCTGACTTTACAGACAGGACTAAGAAGGCAGGAACACCAAGCAATAAACCACTGATCCAGGATGAGAACAGAGACTCATAACTCTGAACCTTTTGCTAATCACATTAGGTCCATGCTGTCTTCTTGAATTACTGTATTTTAAAGCTACAAAACAAAGATACTTCACCCTCATCTTAAGACATCACAGAGCATTTATCCAAACAAGATTACACAGCACAACCAGAAATGCTGTAAAATAACGTTGAAGAGGCAGTAATTAATTTTGCTTACAATTTTTCAAGCACTGCTTTCCTAATAAAGGGTCATAAATTTCTCATACAAAAACCCCATCCAGCCCCCTGTTCTAAAAAGGGTGAAATACAAATGGGATCTTGCAAGAAATGCTTGTCTAATAATTTTTTTAAACCCTCCACTCTTGAAGGGTCTACAAACTTCAAAAAAACTCTTAGCTATCCTTAGACCTCAAATAATTACCTTACCACCTTAAGCCAGCTCTCTTATCATTGTCAGCTAAACCAAATTTATGGCAACTTTGAACATGTTTTAACTGAACTAGATCCCCACTCCTTCTCTTTCACATTCTCACATTTTCTCTTTCTTGCAATAAAACTCAAATGTTGAGTCTTTAGCACAGATCAGGTCTCCTAAAATCTCCATATGTCTCTTTATATGATTTACAATAATGAATTCAGAATATTATCAAGATCATAAACTCAACCTTCCAAGCAATGTTCATCAATAAAGAAAGGACAACCAAAACTGATTACCAGGCAACATGAGTACAGTCACTGACCAGGTATTGTTAAAAGTAACAGAGCTATGACTTATTTATTGATTCTGGTATTTTGTCATATTGCATATCCCAGCTTGCGTAGACCTTCACACTAGTGAGTCTCTGTCACTATGTTATACTGGCAAACCCTTGAAAAGAACAAAGCTGTCAGTAGAAAGCTTTTTTACTCATGAGACTTATAGAAACTCCCCAGGAATACAAGTCAAAAGGCAAAAAGCTCTACTGCCATGAGAGTAGCATCTATAGCTCAGGTTTTTCCAACAAACTAGCTTGAAGACAGCAGCCCTGAATTTTCCACAAGCTAACCTTACAGAACTTTGTCACTAAACTTTTCAGCGCAAACCTGGCAGGGCAATGTTAGATTGGGTATAAGAGGTAAATTGCATGCCAAAAATATCAAAGAAACAAAGGAAAATCTTTAAACAACTTTTAACAAGAAAACAAATGTATTTATAATACTCACTTCTGGTGTAATCACAATTTTACTCTGACTTATGAATGCCTTATAATCTAGATATCCTATACTTACTCACAACCGTAGGCAGTACATAATGCATAATGTAAATTAAGAGAATCTCTGCAGCACTTCACACAAGTAAATCAGAAAAATAAGAAAAAAGAACAAAGCTTTCTCTTACCCGCAAGCCATGGAAGCGTGGGTTGCTGTAGAAGAGCTTCATCTGCTCAGCTGGCAGTGGGCCTAGCACCTTCTGAATGGTGAAGAGCTGGTCAATCTCACTCTCGCCAGGGAACAGCGGCTGCCCGTCGCTCAGCTCCCCCAGGATACAGCCCACAGACCACATATCCACAGCCTTGCCATAAGGGGCTCTGGGAGGAGAAAATAAAATATTTGTCACCCACTGCTGCTACCTGATGCTGCTGTACACCACAACGACACAGACTCCAACTTCAGAAGGCTGACAATGACTCTGTTTATTTCCGGCAATTTCTTCCCTTTTATGCTATTCTACAGAGAACAACTCAATTGGTGAAACAAACTTCTTCAATCACATTGGTCAAACCAGAGGGACATCAAGAAGAAGACCCTCCTAGGGAAAGGAATGTAAACAAAGGTTACAGTTACAAAAACATGCCTCTTGTTGACAGAAAACTCTCTGGGAAAAGAGTTTCAGAAAATCAAAACATCTCAGGCACGAACCAGGGCTACAGCTACCTTCTTACTGAGTTGCTTCAATTTATTGGCCGCAGCACACTTCCTCACAACACAGAAAAATAAATTTTGGTATAAAGCAAACTATCTCACAAACCAAGCCCTCTGTTTCTGCCCTAGATTTCCTGAGGTATCTATCACTGCTTGAAAAGGCAGGAGAGAAATCCTCAAGTGCCTCCAGGGACCTTGTTCTTTTTGAAAAATCTTACACACAATAATCTTTTTGACTGCAAAGCATTCTCCCCTCACAGTTAAACTACCACTAACTTCCCTTCTCTCTAGAGCTCATGCCTGCACTCTGTTCCGCATTACATTTCTTGTTTGTGCTTAATAGGTGGATGTGCATACTGGGTCTGGCCACTGGAAGAACAGATATTCTAAGAAATCTTTATTTCAGCATTTATACACACAAAAATTAATTAGTGAGAATGAAAAAATATTTTAACAAATTTACACACAAAAATTTTAATTAGCGAGAGCACAGCAAGTGCTCCTGAAAACTATTCCTTAGAAAAAAGAAGTGAGGAAGCAGTGAAAGCATCATAAAGTAATTTCTGCTTGGGAGCAAAGCCAGAGGTTGGGGCTTGGGAAGAACTCTTTTTTATACACCCAAGTTCTTGCTTGTTGAATTTGTAAAAAAAATTTGTAAATACCCATATTATTCCAATAAGGTCTTTCCAATGTTTAGATTTCGAACTGAATGACTGTAGAACTCTTTTCATGTAAAAAAAATAGCATATAAAAATAATAAAGATTGAACTGAAAACATATTTCACTGAGTCTCTTCTTTTTGAAACTTGTAATCCAGTAACTCAAACTCCGTTTCAAGAGATTTAAGTTACGGATTTCTGGAATAAGACAGCACCAAGAGCTGCAGGTGACAAATCCTATCCTAAATCTGTCTCCTTCCTTATGCTGCTTGCTGATTTATGATGTTTAGAGAAAGAACATCCTCAAACTAAAAAAAGTTTGACTCTTCCCCATTGATTACTCATGATTATTTACTTCACTTGTGGGGAGGAACAGCAAACTCTTACAGTGAATTTGGCCAGGTGAAGGTGAGAACGCATTTCTAGCTGGGCAATAGCCCGAGTGAAACCACAGGCTCACTGAGCTGACTGCTGCAGGACTCTCTGGTAGCTGGGAAAGCTGAAGCAGGGCATGAAAACTGCAAGAACCACTTGCCTTAGAGAATGTGCCATGAGACACTACAGTCCTCTCACAAGAACCATCCCAAAATCAAAAGTTTGCCCCACTGGAAGAAGAGACTGCTGACAAGAAACCACCAGAGGCAAAGCAGACCTTGTCACAATCCCTCAAATACCACTAGTACTCAGTGGGGTTCATAATTTGCTTTCTAATCCTGCATAGTAGCTCCCAGTAGATTTGCTGAGAGACTCAATGTTTGACCTTTCTAAGATGCTGCTAGTCCAACCCACCCTTAGGTCAGAATGACAAGGAAGGCCTAGTTTTCTTCTCAGTGCACAAGGCAACACAGGCAAGAATGGATCTCAAGGCCAAGGATCTGCTCTTTCTGTTGAGAAACTGAGGCTCTGTAGGCAAAACAGTGAGAGTGTAGGTAAAAATGCTACCCTTTTGTTATGACAGAAACCCAAACACATCTTTGTTTGCAATGCCTTTAATACACAGTTTTCTCCACTAAAATGTGAGATGAGAAAAGGTTGAAGACTGGGGTACTGTAGAATAAGCTAGGGTTACAACTGAGGATGGGCTAAAACTCCTTTGAGGCATGGACCATTACCTTTCCTTGCTCTCAAGAATAAAGGAAGCTGAACTACAGTTAAGAACTTCTTACTATTTACTCTGTAGTCAAACAGGAACAAACCAGAAAACAGTAATTTTTAAGGTAGCACAAACTGCAACGTTGTTGTTTGAAAGGCAAACTTGAGACTTCTTTTCTTCTGATTGTCAGGATCAGTCTTGTCGGATCTGTCCTATAGGGGTTATTTCATTTGTCCATGAAATAACTCCTATAGAACAGATAGACCATACCTCAGAAGCACTACAGTCTATGCCTGCACATATTAGATTTTCCAAAATACGCTTCCTACCTAATAATTTGGCATGCTTTAAAATCTACTGCCTTTTAGCAATATTTTATCATCAAAGGGTACAGAGTACTCCACTAACAGCAGTTACCTGAGGCTCTCCAAAGTGAGTAGTCTTTAGATGTTCTGTGAATAATTAGGGAGCAATTTCTTTCCTCTCCTGAAATTTAAGTCTTGAATGTTATCACTAAACAAAAACCTCTCCAGGACACATTTTAAAATTTGAAAAAGTAAAACTGTATTTGTTAAACTGAATGTATTTAATAAACCTGTGAAGACTTTTGAATATTAGATGCTTATAAAGACTTGGTAAATGTAAAGAAAGGGGGAATGGGAAAGATGAATGTCTAGAAATAGAACAGGATTGCCAAGAAACAGGCAACTTTGCCAGAAAAACTTGGCTTTAAAAATATCAGCACAATTGAAACCTTAAATACACAAATCCCCTCCCTTTCTCTAGAAGCTAATCAAATAGATTTAGTCAACTACAAACAGACATAATTCCTGCTAAATTTCCTCTGCCAACAAAACAGTTTCAAAAACTGCAGGTCAGACTAATACTATGTCTGTCAAGGTTTTTATGCATTTCCTCCTAAATCCTCATTACTACCAGAGACAGAAAATGTCTCTTGTATCTGAAAAGGCCACAATAGATGCTATCTTTCCCAAGTCTTTTTTTTATACTTATATATGCACATACACATTTCACTGGAAGCTTTACTGTTTTCTCCAAAATATGAAAAATTGAGCTTTGAGTTTTTTAATGGCAACTTTAAGATGCTATTATGCACATACGAAAACAACTGCCAACAAATTTGATTAAGATTAGCACAGCTCTGGGAATACCAGGATAACTTTATTGACAGAATAATTATTCCTTAATTATTTACCTGTTCAAAAAGTATCTAGTCCAGTGTTAATCAAAGGTTCCAACCAAAGCCTTGTTTCCCAGGAACACTTAACATGGTGCTTAAAGACTCTTAGGAGTGACCAGAAATTTTTTGACTCATCCTGTGGCTAATAGCTCCTTATTTTAAGAATATGTATATATAAATACACATGCACAGTATATTAGAACTGTATTCCATTAGAGCATTCACGTAGTTTAGATTAATGCTCTGATAACTGTAATGGGGAGATCACATATCATGGATCTCCACTTTTTTTTCCCTCTTCCTTTGCCCTTTTGGGTCCTAGGAATTCATTCATTTAGGACCTCAAAATCTATTTTACCTTGTGAGGTAGTAAAATTCTCATCTTACAGATGGATAAAGGAGTAAAACTTATTTTTTCTGGCTGAGGCTACTCATGTAACTAATACTTTTGTAGTCAGTGCAATGCTAACCTCTCAGTGTTTTATTAAAATGATTTATACAGCCCCCTTCAATAAATTCTTCCTAACTAGGAAAACCCTAGCACCAACCATTTAAGCGACTTCAGCAGTGCTGGCAAAGGTAAATACAAATGAAAATCAAAGCACAGAATCATAGAAAGTTTTGGGTTGGAAGGGACCTTTGAAGATCATCTCGTTCCAATCCCCCTCACCTGGGCAGGAACACCTTCCACTAGATCAGGATGCTCAGAGCCCCATCCAACCTGATCTTCGCACTGCCAGGGATGGGGAACCCAACCTGTTCCAGAGCCTCACCACCTCTGAGCAAAAAATTTCTTCCTAATATAGTTCTGACTGAAAGGATGAAGATAACTAGGAATGTTGCATTGTGAAAGCTGTACTGACATTGATATGTGATGCCCACAGAGGGCTGATGGAACATTCCAGGCTCGATGACTACCATGGAAATCTCTTCTGAAAGAACTGGGAATGGGGGTGCAGGAGCTGGAAGTACATCTGTTATAATTCAGCCTAATATTTTAATCAGTTAAACACTGCTCAGCTCAAGACAGGTCAATGTGTCAATGATTCATACTGACTTACTGGAAATGAACAAAAATGAATGAAAATCTGGAAGCCTTTTGAAGTCTTGCCTTTAAATCCAACACAGCTCTCCACAGGCAAGGCTTACAAAAGGTGCTGAAAAACTATATAGAATCAGTAAAGATGTATTGTGGCAGTTCTCAAACTGTACTTACCCAAGCAAGAGTTCAGGTGAGCGGTACCATCTGGTAGCCACGTATTCTGTATAGTTAGCATTGCTTCCTTCAGAGAGATTACGAGCAAAGCCTGTCAGAGAAACAGTGTGGAAGATTATATCCCATTTTAAAAACAGTGTGTGTATCACCACTGATTTTGGCAGTAAGAGGTCATGTCTATTCATATAGAAGCAAATTGTTTACAACCCCTGCTGCAGAATGATGTCTCCAACAACTGCTTGCCTAGTGAAATGCAAGCTTTTCACAATAGTGAAAGTCAGCACGTCTGCTTTAATGACTCCCTTACTTGTGTACTATCCTCACAAGTCAGTGGGTTTTGCTATTACTCTGTATGCTATAATGTGATCAAAACAGACTGATAAAACTTAACTGTCAGTATGCCATGTCAGCTATTGGAACACTACACTAAATTTCACCGAGGTGCTGTTGGCAGAAGAAGATTCCTAACTTTAGAAACATTACACATGCATGTGTACTAGGCTCTTCTGGTCATTGATCTTAACTACTACAGTCTTTGATTTTTTTAAACTGGCCAAAAAAAACTACATAGTATTCTCATCTAAGGACACTCCCTCCTGGGCTTGGAAAGGAAGATTGTCATCTCCTCAAAACTATAAAATGCAGGAGTCTAGGAAAGTCAGCAGAACCGTTTATATCTGCACTTGGCTCACTCCACATGTTTTGGCTTCCCAACTGCCTTAGCATCACATTCACAAGGTTCTTCATGAATTAGGAGCAGAAAGCATGTCCAAATTAACTTCTTTATCCACATCATTTATTTTTAAGAATAAACCAAAAAATTTTAAAATGTATACTTATTTGCAATTGTACCAAAACTTCCCTACAGTCCTAAGGCATAACAATTATGACCACTGGCTGAGAGATGAGTGCATATACTGGAAAATCCATTTGTAAAAATAATCTGAACTTCTATTTTCATTCTCCTCCATTCATTAAAAGTCAGCCAAGCACTGGATTTTTCATGCAGAACTACTCTCAGACATATGTTGACTATTTTGATACTATTTTCAAAAAGTATCAAGTCTTACTGTTTTCAAATAAATAATTAACAATTAGGTGAGACAGGACAGACAGATCTCAGCAGCAAGACTCCACATGTGTCAGCTCCTTACTAAAGCTCAAACTGTGACAAATTTGGGGACTGAAATGCAGAAGCAGCATTTCAAAAATGCTTTCTTATTGGGATGTGGCATTAAAACACAGTTTAAAACTCCCTTCAGTGAAATCACTATAAGTCTTTCCATTATTGCATGAACAATAAAGAAATAGTAAAAATTCGGAAGTGTTGCAGAAGAATAAGGCATAACTTTATTTCCTGAATCAATAAGTGCTACTTAAATGCAATAGATGTTTTTCTTTATATCTGAGTTCCTTTGCAGAAGCAGCCAAAATTGCCTTTCCCATTCAACTATGTCTTGAAAAGTTATAGATTTAAAAATTTTAATTTTTTTTATTATTCTGAAAGTGTGAAGTTTAGTGTGAAGAAGCCCAGTTCCACTCACCCCTGTGGAATTCTAATTTACTATGAGTTGAAGTAAAAATTTGGATGCAGATTATTATTATTGTTATTATTATTGTTATTATTATTTATTATTATTATTGGAGCAGTGATCATAGAAAATGATTATAAATTTGTTAATGACATAGGTTACAGCTGTTAACTTTTTGCAAGATACCTCTAATTCCAAGTGTTAGTAAACTAAAAGACAGGATGAGTATGATGAGGAATGGGTATTTCAAAGCTGTCTGAACATAAGAATTCATATCTGTTCCCATAAAGTCTAATGAACATAACTAGTGCTGCTGCAGAAAAGCTGGAAAGGAATTTTTTTTTTTT
>VWYO01007771.1:20296-76514 GCA_013400275.1 Rhadina sibilatrix
TCTAACATAGGAATTGAGTGAATTTGAAACATTACTATATTTAGAACTGCTTAGGCAGCCCCATTTCTGTTTCAAATTATGAGCTATCTGATTAATCTTGGCAGTGGAAAATCTTTCATTCATGTGTTTAAAGAACAGAGGGAAGATAATCAGGAGCTATACCAAAGAAATGGGACAGTCAGAACGTGGGAAACCCCAGACTGAAAGGGAGGGGGCAAGAAATGAAAAAAGTTGTTACATAATAGAAATAAACAGGTGCTGATGTAACACATGAGCCTTGGATTATATGAGCTCCTGTGCATCAGAAGAATCAACAGGTCAAAGTTTCATTCTCCTCTCTCCAGGCCAGTCTATCAGAACTTGGTCACAGACAGGAGCTACTATGTCCAGAAACCAGCTAATGCAGCCTGAAAAATCAACCCCTAACTTTACAGGCTTGGTGCAGCATGGATTTGATATGGCAAGAGAGAAAGCAAAGTTGTCATCATGGGCTTCAGGGTCACCTTGATACTGTCGGGTGATGCATTTTATAGATCCAATATTGCTTTGACCCTATGACACCATGCAGAAAGATGATGGACAGAACTAACAGTTCAGGAAAGCACCTCCTTCGAAAGGAACAATTATTTGGTTATGATGAAGTTTGCTTATTGCTCCTCCTTCCAAATTGTGCTGAGGTATCAGGAATACAGAAATAAGAAGGAAGCTAGGGAGATTAGACAAACTCTAAAGAGTAAGAAGGAACAGATTAGATGATGAAGACAGGAGGAGATTTGGGTGAGAGCAACTATGAAAACAATAGCATTTGCAATGGCATCGTGCTGCAGAAAGCAGTAAGAAAAATCAGAAATGTCAGGAAAAGACTTTAAACAACTCAGAACATGGTAGGAGAGATGTCAAGGAAAAAGATGTAAGAAAAAAAAGGAGGAGGTTGTTAGTTTCTTACAGAAAAACAAGGCACATTTAAGTCAGACATAAGGTTAAGCATTCTAATCTTAATGACATGTAACACTAGGGAACCTCTGTTATTCAGAATTTTAAGAATATACTAAGCAAACACCTGTCAAGAATGACACAGATATTCTTAATCCTTTCTTTGAGTAGGTGGAAAAACTAGAGGATTTCTTGAGGTCTTTTCCAGTCCCGTGTTTCACGATTTCTATGCTTACACACCATACAGAAATTAAGAGGTTGCTAAAACAAGCAATTTTGAGGCCCTGATGTTGAAACAGCAAACACACTAGTCAGAAAACCAAATTATTTCCAACAGTCAGATACATCTGCTGTAATCGGCACTTTGTACTGTTCTCTTTTTCCACTTCCATTGGCAGAAATGACGCCCACACAACATGTGTCCAGGCAAGCACAACAACCAATCTCAATTTTATTTAGCACGGTATGTACAGAACACATGGCATAAGGATTATGAAGAATTATCTCATTAAAAATTTATGAACTTTTCTGTTCAAACTGATTTCGTCCACTGGGCTATTGGAAATGGATGCATTATCCATTTCTTTGTATTTGTAATCACATGAGGAACATGGTGTTGTATGTGGCAAGTACCCACGTTCCAAAATGTGAATTAAGGTAGTCAGACAACGTATGTTAAATCATGCTACAAGGCAAATTCTTATATCCTAATCTCTGCACGTTCAGGAAACACTTGTGGTTAACACCATTCTGACATGTATTTTACAGTCACAGCTTAAGCTACTAGCAATTATGTCAATTAGCAATAACACTAAAAAATTAAAACTGATTCCATCTTACAAGGGTTGCTCAGAATTTTAAATTTAACTAAAACTAAAAGGCCAATTAAAATGAAAACTAACCCACATGAACATTAAGAGCCACAGAAATACCCATAGCAGTTTGCCTTCCTTGATATTATGCTGATCACTCTGAGTAAGTACACTGTGACTGCACACCTTTTCCAACAGCAGAGAGTGTGGCTGGAGCACACAGCGTGAGCAAGCCAGCAGACCACACGGAACACTGCTGGCAGAATTCACATCATCTCTATCTGGTGCCAAAACTGGTGTCCAAAACACCACCATACCATTTGTCTGCCTTTTTATTTTCCTGCAGTTCTGCTGCACAGAGGATGTTGACACAAGTTCACACGCAAAGATCTGCTGGCTGATGTCATGTGACAACTCTAATGTTACTACTTTCAAGCAGGGACATCCCTCACCCAAAAAAAAAAGGAGAGATGGAAGGCCAAGGAAGGATGTGTGGGGTGCACAGGTCCCATGAGGACCCACTCATGCTCCATGCTCCCACTGGCTGTTATGCTTGTGATGATGTTAGCCCAGGCTGGGGTGTGCACTGTGCAGGGACAGACACTGCCTGTGTTGGTTGTTCAGCCCTGCACAGTGCAGTGGGTTGGTCCCTCAGTGGGGTTTGCTTGGCAGGGCCTGATAAGCAGAGTAAGGGGAGGGAGGGCAACCACAGAGGTGCAGACAGGAGGCCTGTGGGTGCCAAAAAGGCAAAGGCAACAAGGGCACCACACAAGAGTATCTTGATGCTCTGTGAGGGCAGTGCAGTACCTTACACTGCAGAATAAATGGCACTGAATTCAAAGAACTTATATTCTAAGGTTTTTCCTAAAACAGCTGCTGTTTCTGAATGTTTAAGCAAAAATGCCTTTAGGATTAAAAGAAATAAGCAGCACTGCAAATGACAAACACCTTTCTTGTCTTCCTTAAAAACTATTTTGATTTATTTTGTTAGCAGTTCTTCTTTTCATTCAAAATTGCAGAGGTTTGAAATGACAGCTTTCAAACTGTTCTTACTGAAAAGCACCCTTAGAGTAACACTATGGAATTGGCTTTTATTTACCAAGCCAAATCGTAAGCTTTTCAGAGGGAACAGTATTTTATTCTGTTTTAATGCAGCATATAGAATAAAAACACAGATCGTTGGAACGTTCTGCCCTGTTGTCTTCCTGGATTACTCACATGGGCAAAGTTCGCCCTGTACTTGGATGATAATTCTTCAAAGACTTAAAGCTGACATTAAACAGGCACTGGTAGGTCAGGAAACATCAGAGTTAACCTAAGATGTACAGCTCTGACTCTGACCACCAGTCAGTCAGTCATTAATTACACGTGAATATGTGACTCCTTAATTAATATAACAAAAACATTCGTTACCTTAATTAAGGAATATGTAATTATATATATTCCTCATCTACAGGAATATAAGTATGTACTCCTTCATTATATAATTCCTATTCCTACAGGACCTGTAACTACACACATAATATTCCACAAAAGTCAATGATTCAAAAAATAAATTAAAAGTACAAGTTTACTGTGTCTTTACTAAACAAGCAGTAATTATCTTTTCTTTTAATGCTCAAGCCAGATAAACCTATAGTTTTGCCAGCCTCCTAATCAGCTCGTCATCTGTGCTCTTCTCAGCTGAGTTTCAGCAACATCAAAAGCAGAAACCTTGTCTAATACAGGAAGAGAGAAATGCAGTGTTTCTACAGACATGTTAACACTGGTATTTCACAGGATATGCAAATTAAGAACAGAAATCTTTCAATTTAAAATACTAGCCCCATCCCTGAAGCAGTAATCAACTCTGACTGCTAGAAGACTTTTAAACAGTACATACTGTAGAACTCTTACAGAATAAGGCGAAACTGCGCTGCATGAGATTTTCTTTACAAATATAAGCAGCAGGTATCTTCCAAACTTACCAAAGTCACACAACTTCAGAACATCATTGTGGCTTATTAAGAGATTCTCTGGCTTGATATCTGAAGTATGAGAGTGGGTAAAAAAAAAAAAAAAAAAAGGCTGTTAACTTCTCTTAATTTTGGACTTTGTCAACAAATATTATTTCATTATAACTTATTTAGAGATATTCATGCAATCATAAATGAAGCATTACAAGAACAACTGCTGAAACAGCTTCTAGCAATTCAGTTTGTGAACAGGCAGAATTAATTTTCTGCCTTTTGAAGTCTTTTAAAATGTTTCCCAACAAAATATGGAAAGATAAAATGTGCTTACAGATATTCCTGAGCAGAAAACCAATCTCCATATGTCATATTGAAAAATAAAAGAAAGGACTGATATTCAATTACCCAGTTAACCAATAAAATATTAAATATGTCATGCTCAATATAATGACCATTTGATCACCTCTTGCAATTTGTTGTCTTGCCCACTTTTAAGCCCCTTTTTCATTCCTATATTATACACATGTACATTTTTCAAATTACATTTTGAAAATATCTTCAGAATCAGGCTGATCTTAAATATAAAAAGCACACTATGTGAAAATTTTATCTTATTGGAAATATTAATTAAAAATATTACTCTTGCAAAGTCACAAAGCAAAATACAATTGTATTGAATCAGGATAAAACGCGTAACACTAGATCATACATCAAGATATGTATTTTATGTGCTTGAAGCTTTGGAAGAAAGAAACTCAAGGGAGCTGGGAGGAACTGCCTTAAGGAATAAAACATGAGGGACCAAGTTTTAAGTTTTAGGTTATTTTTCTTCTAATGTTCTATTATCAGATTCAAAAGTGAAATGACTGAGCACCAAAAAATGCTTAAAAATCCCTTTTCTTAGACAATGTCTGTTCCTGCAGTTACAGTTTGCTGTGCTTATCACTTCCCAAATACAATGGACAGCAAACCTTTTACGTAGCTGAATTTCATTTTAAAACAATCTAGAACCATGCAGCAGACTTAAGACCCAGTCTTAAAAACAAAATTTTTGCTTTTTTTTTCTGTTGATATAAAGCAATTGCTTATATTTTTGTTAAATGCAAATTACTTCAAGCTGTAACATGTTTCCCTTTAGAAAGGCCCTTATTCCATGTGGAGAAGTACACACTTACCTCTATGAACAATATCATTCTTATGGCACCAATGAATTGCTTTAATTAGCTGGTAGATGTAGCTTTTCACTTTTTCTGGTGGAACTCCATTTGGCATTTCTTCTAGCAATTCAAGCATATTCTAAATGTTTAAAAGACAGATTATTTAAAAGAGCTATACTCTAGCTGCTGGAAGAAAACATGCCTTCTGAAGCAACATATTTGGGCTACAGAGCTCAGCTATGGAAAATCAGTAGTTTAACATTCGGGGAGTGGATTTTAATCATAAGCATTCTCCTAGCTGTTTTCATTCTGGAGAAAACACTTGTGAAGACAATAATCCTAAAAGGTGAACCACAAGCCCTTAAAAGACAGTCATCAAACCACTCTTCCTAAAACACCTAAAAAGTCATTTTGTTACAAAACGTTGCTTTAAACAGAAAAACCAGGTCAGGCACGTGGCCATACAAAAAGTTTAGCAACTCAAAGCATTTTGTAAATATTCAACAATGCTTTAACATACTGTTCTCTTCATTAAGTCAGTTCTGCCCCTTTGACACTGCAGGGCCACGAAGAATCACCAACTGTATCTGCATATGGATGGGTGTAAAACAACACAAGCCTCTCCGTGCACATGAAGTAAGAGACATAAAAATGCCTCACAGGGGCATAAATAGAAACAGAGGGAGTATCCTACAGGTACAGATCAGCTATAGTGATCTTGGACACCTTGGCACTACAGCAACTACACTACAGCAATCATGGCATTACATATCAACTATTTTTGGGATATAAATAGTAAAGTAAATAAACTTACTGTTTATACTAGTACATTTCCTCTTTGAAAAAGAACAATTTAGATTCCCATTATGTTAGCAAATGTCTCTAATTTTGCACAATTAGAAGTATATTGAAGTTTGTATGCTGATTTCTGAAATAATAATGGGCAACAGCAGCCCACTTGAAGAGAGAAAAAAAGTCTTATTTACTGAACATCAAAATAGAAGTATTTTGGCTATATTGCCTTACACAACTCATTTAATTATGGATTTGAGCATTAGTCGATTTTTCATTAAAAGGAAATTTACCTTGTCTTCGACAAACATTTTCTTTAGCTGTACAGTAATTTTTTTGTATTTTTCTTGAAAGATGCTTTAATGAGCAGTAGGGATTTTTGGTGATATTTGAAAACATTTTGAAGTTTTGCAGTTTGAGAGTAAATACTGGAACTTATGTGCTTGAGTGTAAGTTTTCTTACAAATACATTTCAGATCTGAGGTAAGGAATTTTCTGTTAAGAAACCATATTAATTTTAGTTAGATGCTTGTCCACACAGAAGGCTGTGGATCTGGATAAGTAAGTCAAGAAGTTAGTGTTACAAATACAAAACAAAATAATAGCATCAACAGAGGAAGACATAATCTTATATGAAGACATTAACTAAGGGGATGATGAATAAAGGAGATTAGACTAAATGTGAATTTAAGTAATCTGGATTTTCAGTATTGCAGAGTTAACATTCCCCAAAGGACATGAAGTGCTCATTACCAGTTAAACAAAATAATTAGTCTATTCCACCACATTTTATTTAATTCTTTCTACTCTGCCCTCATCCAAAGAATACAGAAACATCCTGGCCTTCAAAGAAACTGTGGGTGACGCTACTTAAGATAGATATCTGAAAATAAGAACTGCTCATTTACTTCAAAGTTTAACTGAAAAGAAAGGTGAATATTAACACAGAAATGACATTACATACAAACTATACATGATGCCTACCTTTATCACAAAATTCTTTTATTCTGATGCAAATAACATTAGATATTGCAGCTGGTGTTTTTACTGATATTAACCAGTTTTTAAATACAAACCCCTTGTCAGATCAATTAAATATCATTTATTTATGCTGCTCTTTCAACCCACTTCTCCAGATAGCTTAGCCAAGTCAACTATAACAGAAAATGAAATGTATGTTCTAAGTTGGTGTGTGATCAAAGACATTTCATGCGTCTGGAACAATTACAAGGAACATGGGTGAAACATGTCAAGCTTTGAATGTTAGATCCAAATAAGATCCACCACATTAGAAGCTGCTGATCTGCTGGTGAAAACCAAAACTGATCTCTGCCAAATCGTGGGTTAATATAGGTCACCTCACATTATGCAGTCAAGTTATACAACAGAATAAGTTGTCAACTTGGTGTAAAGGAGTCAGCATTTAGGGTGAGAAATTTTTATATGAGAGAAAATTGACTGCAGAGGACTAGCACTCAGCTAGACTGCAACACCACACTGGCAGGAAATTAAATGAAAATTTGAATCAAAAGAACAGTATCTCATGAAGGCTACAGACATATTTAACCTGTATTTTATTTGACTCTATGTATCTGAATACTATCTGTTTCCACAAAGAAATGCTAAATGGAATTTAGAATTTAGAGGGAAGGTCTACCTTCATCAGGCAGGTTGCAAAAGTTCTAGGTTGTTTCTCCCTGGAAACAGACCACGATGCTTGGCAGTAGCAGGCCAATCTAAGGAAATTTTGGAATAGTTTCAAAATGAGGTCAGGATTGGAGTTAATGACAGTGGTCTTTGCCAAATCCCTCTAAGCAACTATTGATAGTGGCCTTGTTACAGAAATACACAAACAAATCCTATTTTTAACAGGGAAGGGTGGAGAAAGTTGAAAGAGATTCCAAGGTCAAAAGTCTATGATCTTGTTTTGAAAGCCTATGTCAAGACTCATTACACAACGTAACGCAGGACAGTTATCCAGCTTTACAATTAAACTGGATTAAAGAGTTCAGATGGAAATTTTTCTTCAAATCATATGTATTCCAGTCTGCATAATTTTTAACATGTTGGCGTTCACAAATGGAAGATTTTTTTTTTAAATACCAACAATGACATAAAAACAACAGTAATAAGTGTTGCTGTCTCACAACAGACATCTAATTACAACTCATATTGTATTAAAGTTTCTGCTGCTTCTCTTCGGAGATTAGGATAGCTTAATTTTTAAAAATAAAAGCATTTTTAACGACATTTTCAGTAAGCTGATGATTTAACTGTGGCAAGGATAATACAAACTCCACTCACTTTTTCCACATATTCAAAAACTAAGTATAATTTTCCTCTTCTTCTGAAGGCTTCCTTCAGCTCCACAATGTTCTCCTGTTTCAAAGTGCGAAGCATTTTAAGTTCTCGTAAAGTGGTTTCTTTGACTTCTTCATTTTCTAGAGGGTAAAACGAAAGTGACAGAGTAAGCTGACTAAAAAAAACAAAACAAACTCTCCAAGTAAAAAGTTATAAAGATTTATTCTGAACTCCTGATTAAATTCTCTGGTTTTAGACGTTACAGAGAAAAAAAACTTATTTTCAATGTGGACTTTCTGTTGTCTGCATACCTCTGCACTGGAAGAGAGGTCAATGACGACTGTGCTTATTATGCAACCCTTACAGATTTCCCATCACTACCATAAAGGTTTTCTGTGGCAGACACAGTCATAAGAAACAAATGGTTTACATTTCTATCTCTTTTTATTATCAAGGGAACTAATATGCTTAAAAAAAACATTCATGCGTGTGCACATGCTCTACCCCACACACACACAGACATCACACACATAAACCACCAGGAAGGCTGTCCTCAGCTGAAAATACTGGAATGCAAAGCTTATCTTTGAACAACACCAAAAATTGTATTTGATTCTGCAATAACTTTATTTTCCAAAAGCCATGACAAATTTTAAGACTGAAGCACAGATTTTTAAGTTCTCTCCGTTCCCCACATGGCTTTCAAAAGAAATTCAGCAATGCCAGACCAGTGTAGCAGCCACCGAAGGCAGTAGAGTAAGCACTGATGCAACAGTCTTGAATCTAATTCAGAGGAGTCAAGAAACTTAACTGTTTTGTCAATTACATTTAGTTTTAATTTGACAATTTAATTGTCTGAAAGGTGTTCAAGAAAGGAGGAGAGCTTCACTAGCGCTTCATACACTGCTTATCATTAAGGGGCCCTGAACTAAGCAGGTTCTAAAGGACACTAGCAATACACTGACTATATTAGGTCAGGTTTTATTTTTCATTTAGTAAAATGATATCCATTAATTCAGTAAATTTGCTCATGCACATACAGAAACAGCATACTTAATCTCTTAGAACTGTTATCCACAACAGAGAGTTACTAAATATGCTTGCATAAATTCAAAGCTAAATCACAACTGTAGGTCATGTACCACAAAGACAATTAAGAGACAGAGGAAGAAGAAACAAGGAAGAGAAATTGTTTTTCCAAGGCAAAAGGCAAGATGTTTGCAGGGGAGAGCGAATAACACTGGTCATGCAAACGCACTAATCATCATCAGAAGAGAGAGGGGAAAAATAAAAAATTGAAGAGCAGCAGGAGGGAAAAGGAAAACAAAATACTATAATCACAAATGTTTTGATTAAAAAATATATAATTTAGAGCAATCTAAATCTTTTCATTTTAAAACTGAGTGCTTGATGTTGGCTTGCATCAGCCTGATTGCATAATCTCATCTATAACAAGACAGTCACTTTCCAGCACATTTAGTATTCATATGTCAAACAACGGCAAAAATTCAGTGAAACAAAAATGTCAATAGAAACAATTACAGAATATTCAAACTTCTAATGAACTACCATATTAACAAGACAGATGTGAAATGGGCTGAATCAAATCCATCAAAAGAGCTTCTGTCATATTTCCAGAAACTCGTAAACAACTAGCTACAAATCTGAAAAGCAGTCATCAGTCATGTAAACTGATATTATGTAATACCCTTGGAAAGCCAGACCTAATGGCAATGTTGCATTTTTTGTTTCCATTTCCTGGTAGACAAGATAATAAAATAACCCTGTTTAGGGTTTAGTACTGAGATTTACTTCCTAGGATCTGTACTGAATAGCCACAGCAAGTTCCAAAAAGCAATTCTGAGACACTCTCATGACCCAGTCAAAATGGTCACCACAATTAAACTATCTTCTACATCCTTTACAGGGATTTAAAACAGATTTCTAAACAGCAGAGCTAAAACATTTATCAAATATACTCTTCAAGTGTCTGGGAAAATGACGTGCTAAGCAGAGACTGCACTGTGCAAAACAAGATGCAAATCAGACTTGGCTGTGTCTGACTGACTGAAAAACATACAGCCCTTGTAACCAACACCACCTTCATGGCCCCCAGCAATCCTGTGGGATAGCAAAAAAGAATGTTTGCTAAAATAAACTGACTGCTGTTTTTTTAAATAACATTGCTAACTTTTGCCCAAAGCCTCGGCACATGGCAAACCAGAGCAGCAGCACATCACCAGCCAGGACGGCTCCTCTCACACTGCACACTCATCCTTCTGTATGTGCAACCTTTGGGGCCCATGGCTGACTTATGATGCACACAAGGTACACACAGTTGCTCTCATGGTCCATTGCCAGTGTTGCCCATGACAGGATACAGTGATGCCCTGTCCCCCAACAAGCCTGGGTCAGAGAGCCAGCCATATCTTGTACAGTTCTTTGGGTTTTTTACTGCTGGGTGAGGAAAGTGGGTGTGGGGCACTCAGAGTAATTTCTATGTGTCCTGCCTTCCGCCACCCTCTTTGCCAGCAAGACTAATCCTTCCAAAAGCCAGCTGTTCCTTCCTCTCAGCAAACTCAGCAATGCTGCAGAGTGCACAGGCTCTGCTGTGAAGGGGCAAAGAGCAAGTTTCCTCAGGAGACTGAAGCCCACTGAAGTGAGGACAGAGCTGCTGCCTCACCACCCAGCTCCCCCCACAGATCCTTGAGAGCTCCCAGATTTATTTTCCTGTGACTGAACTTCTCAACAACTTGGTTCAGTCTCCTCCATTTACAACTTCAAGTCAACTGACATTTAGACCCCCTCTCACAGATGAAGGGTGATAAAGCCCAAGGACCCTGCAAGTCACTATTACAAGAGGAGTTTTTACATTTTCTGGTACAAAATTTTCTGGTCATTTTCTGGTCACATTTCTGTGACCATTTTCTGGTCACATCCAATCTCCAAATGGTAGATCTTATTACCATGTAGAGCACCACAATCTCATCCACATTGAGACAGATGCATCAAGAAAGAAAGGTAGTTACCTAATTAGAGTGTATAATGCAGTCTGTAGTAAAGTATGAAAGATAAGTGTCTTAAATATTTACAGAGCTAATAAATCATTGTCTTTTCAAAATCATATCTTGCTATATGAGACTTCTCATTTTAACTGGATAGATATTAACAATGTAGTTACTGACATTAAAGATCATGCAGCAAAAAAGATTACCTTCACTGTCTTTGAATTTCTTGATAGCCACAATTTCATGTGTCTCCTGTAAAATAAAAGCAAAAAAATGGAAATGAGCAGGATCTGTTGTGCCTTTTCTCTTGCCTTTTTTTTTTCCTTGAGCATCAGAGAAGCAAAAAAAGAAGCATCCAAAAGGAACTTCTCAATGCAAACAAATTAATTGAAAATCTGGTAAATACCTCAGTGATCAGGCCAAGTGCAATACAAACCCACACGCAGCAATATGTCACAATTAGGATCCCCAGTACAAAAGCAGTAGAGTTAAATGCCAAAAGTTCATACTTAAATGCTTTGTAATACATACAAATATATAATATATAAAAAAATTATATATACATATATATGATATATATAAAAATATATATACGTATATATGTATATATTTGTATATATACAAATATACACAGTGAAATTTTCAGAAGTATTTTTCCTGTGGCTCTTGTTTCTCAGTTATTCTGAAGCTCTAGGAATCTTTTATATACCCACAATATGAATATGGGTGCTTATCTTTATGAGGTGAACTGAAAATACTGTGCCAGTATATGGCTAAGGCTTACAGTTAGACCTGTGATTTTGGCTGACAAAAGTTATTTGGCTTAAAAGTTCAAACATTCATAAAGAATACAGTATTAGGAAAGTAGGTTCTCTGTGCCTCCTTTTAAAACTTTTGTCATCTTAAGGGAAACCTATCCAAAAGAGGAATCAGTAATTGCATTTGGCAGAGTTCAACCATGCTTACTGTACAGTCATGCTAACTTCCTAATGTCCACCTGCCTTTGCATTCCTCTAGCATTCTCTACTCACCAAATCATAGGTCACATATTTTTCTTCAGTTTCTCTCTTGTTGTGCGAGCAGGAATGCATTCAGCACATGGACAAAATGTAGCCAACAAATATAGCCTAGTCCAGGTCTGCTCATACAAGGATGCAGCAACTGAACCTTAGCAACAGGATGTGGAGGAAGCCTTAAAGTCATAGGGTGAGGGCTTGTGAGGAGACAGGCAGGAGGCTACCTGAGTACTTGATGAGCTACATCTACCTTATACACCTTTACCAAACATCACAGTTTTTAAAAAACACAAACAGCAATATCCCACTATTAATAGCATACAAAGGCCAGATTGGATATAAAAATGAAACCATTTTGGAATACCTGAAGACGTAGGCATAACCAATTATTGAGTAACACAAACACTCCATTTTTCATTTCAAATCATCGTAACACATGAACCTGTAAAATACCTGATCCCAATTAAAATAAAAGCACCTGGAAAGAATGATTTGAAATAAACTGAACAACCTATTTTACTAATTATATTTCTACTACTGAGTTACAGTATTGTTATGTTTATTAATTCTAATTCTAGTAATAATGGCAATAGTTACTAGGACTATGAAGGAACATTAAGAGGGTGAGCAAATGTAGTTAATTTGACTTCAGGTATCTATTGGTAAGTGCTCTGGCTAATTAAGCCACTGAAAGATTTTTCAGAAAAGGAACACTGTAATTGCCCTTAAAAGCCTCTGCTGCCTGTAATATTCATATGGCTAGACAGCATGCATACACCACTTTGCAGATAACCCAAATTTATCCATTACTATTACATGCCTATTTCACATGAGGTAAAAGAAAAATCTTTAGATGTTTCAGCTACCACAAAAAGGCTGTGTTTTTATTCTCAAAGTAATAGCTAATACACTGAAAGAAACATAGAAGTTGAAGCATGGATCCTCACACAGACAGCAATTCTGGTTCATTCAAGAAAACTAGTCCTTGTAGCTTCTCTGCCATATCCTGATGTTTACAGTGAATGTGATTACTTCGGAAATTAAATTTTAAAAGCTCTTGGGTCAAGGTCTTTCAAAGACTTACGTAAGATATGCTATCAAACATCCTGGAGGATTCTAACTTTTTACAGTACTTAAAGCACAAGTGGTTCTAGGAATAACAGGAACAGAAAAACCTCAGGAACCCACTTAGGGATGAAGAAGTTACCTGAACAGTTCAAAAAATATAACATTTAAGAAATTTTCATTTAAAAAGCTTTGTCACTTGTATTATTTAATTAAACCAAAGAAGTGATCATTAATGGTGTCATAAGCAATTAAGAAGTATACGTGACACTTTCCCTATCATTGAAAAAAACCTAACAAATAATATTTAAATAACCTGAAGTGAAACAACAGCAAAATGAGACTAGACAGTAGGTGCTTTGAGGAGCTGCCCTAACAACATTATGTTCCATCTTAGTAAGGAACATAAAGTTTCTTGAAAAATCTCACCCTATGTAAATTATATTCTCTAGGAATGAGCTACTGGTGAAGCAGTCAAGCCAAGGCCAAAATGGATACAAGGACACCAAAGATTACTATTCATAGATTTTTAAATACATTGCACCTGCTTAAAAAAAGAGTCTGTAGCTTCCCTGTGATGCAGAACACCTCCAAAAAAGCTGGGGTGCTCCATCTGACAAGTGAAAACTGCAGCCAAGTGCACATTTCTCAGCTCTTGCTCACATGCTCTAAAACAACTAAATGGTTTATATGAAGTGACATAAAAAAATGAGAGCTCCTCATAATTTTAAATTAGCTTCAAATGAAAGAACCCACCTGAAATGCCCTGTTCCTCTCTTTTCATTACTCCTACCAATTTTGACCTAGATGTCTGGTTTCCACTAAATTTTAAAAAGAAATGCAAGTTATAAAAAGAGGAAATTTGCAAAAAATTGTCTCAAATTTGTCATCCCTATACAGAGTATTCTTCCTTGGGGGAAGGAGGCAGCAAGAACTCAGTCTCCTGTACCCTGTATGATGTTGCAGGTCAGCAGCATGTGTAGACTGTGCAATGCAATCAGCCATTGTGCATAATTTTCACTAACATAAACTAATACAGAATTGAAAACATGGAATAAATTTTATATATGGACAGATGCAGCAGGCATATAACAGAGGTGGTAAAAATACACTTCCTGGATCAGGAGAGACATGCTGGTCAGATGCAGGCCAAACCTGAACTTTCAAACAAGTATTGAAGGCACCACATTGCTGAGCCCTGAGAAGATGGACAGAATGGGAGATAGAAAGAAAAGCAGAGCTTTGAGGAATGAAGAAATTCAATTTGGTTCAGACTTATGGGCAACTCTGAAAGGTTCTTTACAGATCGAATTTTAACTTTGTTACTTAAATGTCTACTTAAAAGACATTTTGGAGATCTGAGCTTTTTTGTGGATCTGGTTTTCTGCTCTTCAAAAACAGGCTAAATTGGAATTCTCCAAAATAGAATTGTCATTCACTAAAATGTTTTGGTTTTGTTTTTTTTTTTGCATTTCAGAGGGTGTTTTTTCAAGATTGTACTATGACACAGAACAGTACTGAAAACAATGTTCAGTGGAAACCTGCTCATATCCAACGCCTGGCATGAAAATTGTCGTTGACAATTAAATGTATCACCTAGCTAGATAAGTTGGAACTAGTTGATTCAGTGTTTGACTTCAGTGAATGTCAAAGAAAGAAAAAAACTCACATAATCCTTTCTGATCTCTACTACTTACTACTACCAGCTTATATCACGAAGTAGGAAAATTTGAGTTTGCTTAGCTGTAATTTTGCTTCACTCAGCTACATTTATTACTAAGCACCTCATTACCATGTTCTAATAAAAAAAAATTATGGCCTCAGTATTTGACTTTACAACAACAGCAAACACAAAAGTCAAATCTCAATGCTGGCATTACCTCTGACTATTAAGCATGTATATTATAAACATTCTATGTTATAAAACTATAGGAAGAACACCATTTTACAATTAAGCATACAATGACAGAGGAACATTACTGAAAAGACTTCGTGTACAAGTTAAGGATGTACAGAAACGGGTTATTCAGATTACATGATTACACGTGTCTAAATTGGGGCAAAATATGTTTCTTCATGTACAAACCTGCAAATATCTTTTATTAAGGCTAAGACAAAAATTTCTCTTCTATTTCCTTCACATATAAATATAGTGATAGAGGAAGGAGATACCTGTTCATGGGAAAAGGGTACTTCCAGCCCTGGAGAGATGAATCACCTCATATTAGAGCTCAGTCCTTTCCTATACTTCAAAATATGTGTGGGAATTGCCTCTGGAGGAAACACATGCTTTACTGTCTGCCCATTTAACCACAGATGAGAGTATGGCTATGAGAGCTGAGCATTTTCACTGCTGTGCTCCTTGCCACCCACAAGTTTCTCTCTGAGATTTCCTCACAAGATTGTCATAGCTGGTGTTTCCTGTCACCACCATCAAACTAGAAGAGTTCCCAATTCAAAACCATTTAATTTTATCTCAGTTAAAGGACAGAGGTCCCCTATTTTTCCACTGTCTCTGCAAAATGTATATGACAGAAGTCACTTTTATTATATGTAATTATATATGACACAAGACACAAGTACAGCAGAGTACTGTATCTCTGTTGTGTTCTTGAAGGATCCTTGATGGGAGTATTCAAGGAAAAAGATGCTGCTTAGATAAATCAAGGTCTTAGAACTACAACCATTATTGTCTGGAAAGATAAAGCATATCCTATTCTTGAAAATGTCATCTTACAAAAAAACCTCTTTAAATATTTGTCCCTATTTGATTTCAAAGATTTCTGTTAGGACTTTTCTTCCTTTATCTTTTGCCTATCATGGAAAATATGACACAAAGCACAGGTACACAACAAGATTTTTGAAAAACAGATAAGATTCCGACCTTCTGAAAGTTACATCGTTCACCAATCATTTTACTGCTTCACTCTGTATGAGAACAAGAATGTCTCAAGCATGAAATTTTTAAGCAACTGAAAGAACAAATGTTTATAAATATCAACAAATGTGAACAGAGAGAGCAGTAGTCCACACTGAGCAAGCACATCCCATGAACACGCAGCATATTGCTGCCTTTACTCAGGTGGTGCTGCTCAAGCACTATTGAGTACATCCCATCAGGGTTTTACACTGATACAGTAAGTGAAACAATAAAACACAATATGTATGGCATGTTCTGTGATTGGCTCATCATTTCCATCTGTACAAATGTGAGGCTGTTTAGGCCCAAACTCAGTTTCTGTTAGAAAAAGTTAAATCAATCACATTCTCTACTCACGGAGAACATTTACATGTCATAAAAATTATTTAGAAGTGAACACTAACCTGGTTTGATCCTCATCCATCTATTATTACATTTATACAATTTAGTTTGCCACAACAAAGATAGACATGCAAAAAAATCAACAAAATTCAGCCAAACATATCCAATGGCTAATGTCTTTTCAGAACAAAGTAGTAGTTTTACTTTGACTTGCATAAACATTAAAATGTTCTACAACATTAAAATATTTAGAACAGATTTTTCAATAACCATGATTCTAGCAAAATCACAGAACATTAAGCAGTCAGCCTCAAGGCAGCAAAAGCCCAGGAAATCATTACAAGATGGTAAAGCATTTTTCATGAGCTGCTTAAAATGAAGCTTAAAAAAAACCACAATCCAACCAAATAATTTTTCAAACTTACTCTTAACACAAGAACATAAAATATTAGCATTTTAACAGATTAATGTATCATAAATGTGGCATTTTTAATTACCAGAGTTTTTCAACTAAGCCAAGCAATGCACATTCTGAGAGCTCACAGGCACCTGACACCTGCAATTGTGTCAGGTCCTTAGGTCATTGCCCAGACACTGTCGTGACTCCATTTCCATTCTGCCTTAAACCACTACTGCCTTTAGGCAGTACTAAGACTAGAACACAGCTTCCTCTAGTCTCAACACTTCTGATATTACATGCTGGCAATTTCTTTCAAAATCTAGTGGAATACCTTAAAATATTCTCAATAGAGAAAGAGAGATGTGCAAGATGATGCAATTTCTTTTTTTCAAACAGTTTGATGATACGAAATATACGTCACAGCATACTGTGTCTTCTTCTACACCTAAAAAACTTAGAATTTTCCTCAAGAGATGTTTCACTGTTTCAACCTTTTATTTCTCCTTTTAGAAAAAACGCAATTCTTCCATTTATCAGCTAACCCCCCACACACACCTGGTTTATCTAACTCTTAGCATAGGAGAACTTTCAGGAAATTACTTCCTAATCTAAAGCTCCTACTTATTTTTAGGAAGCGACAGTCTTTGGATGATAGAAGAGTATGTCTGAGTTATCACAATGCCTTTATTTACTAGAAAATTGCTTAGAATTTTTCCAACACATGTATGTGAGAGTTTAGTTGAGAAGAAGCACCTAGAGTGAATCACCACAAATCAATTTTTTATCTCTTGAAAGCAGAACGTTATTTACTAACCATCTAAGTGCAGGGGAAGACTCCTAACAGAATAAAGAGTTCTATATTTGATGTACCATTTTAGGGAAGATGGTCACACTGTCTCCTGAGGAAGAACAAGAGGACTAGGGAAAGCTTAAAACCACTCTAAAAGGTTTTCAAGGGGAACAGCCATATAAGCTCAGCTATTCCACTGGGGAAAGAGGCAAAAGAAAAGGCTGAAACCTGGAGCTACAAGTTTGACAGGAAATTACCAGTAAGTGCAGGTAATGATGGAGACTTTTTTTAAAAAATGCATGCAGACTGAAATAGCTTCTCTGATTTCTTTATCTATGTCCTTCAGAAACACTTGCAACAACTTTACTGTTTGTTCAGATGCCATGAGCAAATGCTTGCATTACCAATCTTATTTATTTGTTTTAAATAATTGGTAATAAACATCAGGCATTTCTCATCCAATCATCAGATGAATGCATAAGCCAAATGAGTGGCCCATCTGTGTCCACGGACTCCCAGATTGGGGCTCCAGCCCCAGTGGCAGGCTCCAGTGACAATGATGCTGATGCCAGGGACTCTCCAGACTGCAGGATGTTTACAGGCTCAAAGGACAGTTGGGGCTGGAAGGCATTTCTGCCCATTTTGAAGATCCCCATTTCTAGGGATTCTGAGCAGCCTTCAAGGCATTCAAAAGCCACCAGGATGAGATTTGGAGCAATGTGCTGTAGTTGATTCTCCTTTGAGCAGCTGTGAAGAGGCACACCTGAATCTTAGAAGTGCACAAGTGAATCTTAAGAAGTGCACTACAAAGCATGCATTTTACATTCTTCAAGAACTTGCAGTCTACTAATTTAGGGTGTAAACACTACCCTGAAAAGAACACTTGAAAGGAAGTGAACCCACTCAGTATTCTCTACTAACTACTGGGCTGATCAGAAGTTCCATTGTTCCAAGTGGATTTTTCAAATTTTCATAATTATTCACAATTTTCTCCATGCAAGAAAGTAAGTATGCATCTCCAAAGGATGTGTACAATAACGTAATGAAAAGGATCTGGAATCAAAAACAGCTTTAAACACTATCAATGTAGCTATTCTAGCTTTTCATCATAAACTTGTACCATTGTAGCAATTTTTAAAGTAATCTGTGTTTCATTTCATTCTGTTGTAGCACTAATGAATATAATTTTACAATTTGACAGTATTGTTTAATCCAAATCATGGATGTAAAACAGAAACCAAATTCAGTAAAAGCCTATAAAATTCTTCCAAAGCTGAAATGTCAGTCATAGTAATTTCAGTTTCAAACCTCAGTCTTCTTCCAATTCTATTTGTTTGGTTTTTTTTTCTTTTGTTTTTGTTGTTTTTGGTTTTTTTTGTCTGATAACACTGGGAATTGTGAAAATGAAAGTTATTTATAAATAGCTTAATACTGCATTGGCAGATACCAGCATTATTTAATTACTTTTTATAGCATAATCTTGACACTTGTAATACAAGTGATAACAAAGCAGAAAATGTAGAAAGGCAAACTGTACTACCTTCATGGCTTCAAGGTATCACTGACTTCATAAATTCAGAGGTCAACAAGACATTTATACTTACACTGTATTTCCTAACTTTTTTGCTATTTTAATGCAATGCTCCTTTCCTGAGCACCTTGTAACTCAAGAGTAGGTAGAATTTACTAAAAAATAGTTACTTTGGTTGGTTTGTGGGTTTGTTTGTTTTTGTTTTTTTTTTTTTTTAAATATATTAGTTCCAAGTCCTCAGTGTTGTTATCCTAAGTGTCAGAGTCAAAATAGTTTCAGCATGATTGACTGAAATTCTGAAGTTTATCACATCTCAAGCTTTACTTCTGAAATCTTTATTTCTGCTGCAGTGGATACAATTTATTGTTTTTATCTGGTAGTTTCCCATTTTAAATTTTTGGGAGGTTGTCTTTTTTCTCATCAACAATCCAACAGGCATTTTTTAAAATTGTAAAACAAGACCAATTGTGAACCAAAAGCAAACTTGTCAAGCAGGTTCCTGTGGCTGAGACTCCTCAGACGGAATTCAGTTTCAGATTGACATCCATATTGAGATCCCTGTATGTGAGTTGTGTGTTCAAACTTCTGAGAGCTCTACATTGATCAGTCACTCCAGTCACGATTCAGTAGCCTAAACAGAGGTATCTAGGAGCATTTAAGATTGCTGAGGTATCTACAACACTCACATCTCAATGTGTGTCACATCTCAAAGACAATCTCCACCCCTGAAATCTTCACCTATCAGTTTTCTGAATACTCTCTATTCAAGGTCTGTACTTTCTAACATTTTCTCCTCAACATACTCATGATCTTGAACTCCACTCTTTTGCAATACTAGCCAATTATTCTAATAATCTGGCTGGTCTTTCCATCACCTGCATCAAGTCCTGATACCCTCCAGAAATCTCATGGACTGCTTATATCCCACCATACTCCCTGCTCCAGGAAATGCCAGGGAAGTTAAAGTCCCCCTTGAAAAAACAAGTGTTTCAGAAACATCATCAGCTGTGTAAAGAAGGCTTTACCCATTTTTTCAGTTTCATCAGGTGGTCTACAATGAAGACCCAATATAATGCCACAGCTTCTGGTCTCACCTTTAACTCTGAACCACAGGGTCTCAATCATACTGTCATCCATCTGCGGTGACCCACTTCTGCCTTAAGAGTGGGCCATCACACCATCCCAGAAAATACCACCAACATATCTGAGACATCCTCCCACAATGGGAAGCTTCACTCCTCTTTCTTTTGAGCCCATCTTTTCTGAAATATCTGTATTCATACATCCATCCACCATAAAGTACCACTATTAATTTTACGTCAACAATTTTTGTATATCAACTAAATTTTTGTTTTAGTGTGCAAGACACAATAGGATTTTTCAAACTTACTTTACTCATCTTAACACTAACTTAGAAAATTGTCTCTCAGTGCTGAAGGAAAAACACCTAAACATAGCAGCAGTTACTGTAATTTCCAAGCTGCAGAAGTAGAGGTTTGCCCTAATTTTAACACCTCTCATGTGCAAATGGTAGCAAAAACTCCTTTGTATTCTGCAGTGGGCCTTAAACAACCAGAGGAGGTAACTGCCTATTCAGATACCAAGCAGCCATTCCAGATCTGTTTTTAAGCAAAAGCAAGAGCCAAGGTGTAAGTTATTTTTGGTTTTAATACAATAATTAGTAAGTATTGGTAAGTTCTCCACATCTGGGGGAAAGCCTCAGCTACAATGGTTTTCCTGTCTAGAATCCCAATGAGAACTCCTATGTTTAGTGATCTAATAATAATAATAATAGGAAGAAAGTTTTAAACTGAAAACTTTTCCTCCTCCCATTTTGGGCACACAAAATAGTATAACACCATAACACTGTCTTCTTCATGCAATTTGGTACCTAAAAGCTGTTACCTAATGTAACCATCACCTTTGGTATTCTGGTGTCAGCTCATTGTTACATTTGGCTATGGAACACTTCACAGATGTCTGCATTAACCCTAGGAATTCTGTCATTCCCTTTCAGTTATTCCAGGTCTTTAATAAGAATATTTTGGTGTTGTTCTCCAGGGAAGGATAAATTTGAACAAGAAATGCCACTTGTACTTTCAGGCCTCAGTTCACATTAGCCAACAGTATTACAGAAAGAAAATAACATCCTCCTCTGCCTAATGATTTTGTGGCATTTACAAGACATCTTTTTGCTCTCTAGGTCTTTGTCATCAAGAAATGTTTTTGCTGACATTATGCCCTTACCAAAGCAAATTAAATTTTAGAAGTATTTTTTCAATCTGTATATTGATGTGTATGTATTTCAGTGGAGACCTCCAATTCTTCTCAAAGTTTCTACATTCAAATCTGCAGAAAAAAAAAAAAAGAGGCTTTTCTTGTCTGGGATTATACAGACAGTCCACTCTCTGGATAATAAAAGAGAAATTCATGCCTCCTAAGAAAACTGCTGTTTTTCTCTCTGAAGCATTTAAAAGTGAATTCCTTTTAGAGATTTTTTTCTCTTTCATAGAATAGCATTAAGATTAAAATTTATTCAAAGTGCTTTAAAGAAAGACAGCGGGCAAAACTCATACCTCAAACATCTCCTGATCACTGCTGCAGAGGTCAGAGGAACAGGAGGGCTTGCCTACACAAGTTGTATGGTAATTTAGCTAACTTGAGAAGCCAAAATACATGTGGAAATAAAGCAATCCACATCCAAGGAAGACTTCTGTTACTAGTAACAGAAGAAGAAGAAATGGCAGCTAAGTTTTCATAAAAATAGCATTTTCTGCAGATGAAATTTCAACTTTGGAGCTAAATCAAGAAATAGAGTTTGTGGACTTATTTCAGACAGTTTCTTCAGCATCTGACAAGTTGTGGCTAGATCAGTAATTTTCCCTTATATTTCAGTAAGGAGAACAAAAGGTCTAAACATCACAGAAGTTCTGGGAAAACTAAAAAAAGCTCTTCTAGCCAAAACTGCCCCTACCAATAAGACTAACATATTGCACTTTCACATCTTACACACAACACATGTACTTTTGAGCCAGGGGAAAAAAAAAAAAAAAAAAAGGATAACCACACAAAATTTAAGTTCACTGTGAAAGTTTGCCCAAGCATGACAAACAAATATTTCTTGGAAAAGGGGGAAGAAAAAGTGATCTCATGGAGTTTATTATCACAAACAGTGGACAGACTGTGTGGGGAGAGAGGATAAAAAAGTGCGGAGTGAAGAGCTAAGGGCCAGGGAATACATAGGCTAAAGAAACTAGGAAAACAAGGCAGACAAATGCAGCCTGAAAACAGATTGGAAAAGAGAACTGGGGTAAGGCACCTCGACTCAGAAGTTAGTGTTAAAGCCAGCATAACAAATAACTGAATCTGTGAACATTAAAATTTTAGTGGAACCCAATTTAACTGAAAGCAGAGGAACAGTGAGAATTCAGAAATAGCTGCAAACCCACTAAAACCACAGATGAGTCTCATTCCACAGTGTTCTGGTATGCACGGGGGTTGAAGGCAACAGGTTACTAGCTATGCCATCTCAAATACTAGAAGCTGACAGCTGTGTGACAACTGCGTGGGTTTCCATATGGTGTTCCGTGATGACTTTTGTATTTGAGAAGTCTAGAAAATTATGGGAGGGGAAAAAAAAGTAAGTTTATCACAGTGTATATAAGCAAAGCAGTATTTGAGGGGAAAAGGCAGCATTCTTTCATTAGAAATACTAGCATATGCAAAAGAAACTGAAGCCCTTCTCCAGGCCTAAAATAGAAACAGCAACCTCCAAGGATAAATTTAAACTGAGAACAATTATGTTGTGTGTTTTAAAAGACTCAATGAATCTATATAAAATGCCAAATATTTCCTAAGGTAGAGTCTATCTCATTTAGCTTTAGCCATCTAAGAGTTAGATAATCAGTGTGAATTGTCAAGGCTTTCCCCACAGTTAGTAAAAGCAGGGGAGGGAGAGAAGATCTGGCCACAAGGTTACTGATTTTAATAATTTCCAGATGGCAAGAGTTTGCTTTTTTGGATTTTGGACTCTCTCAACTTACATAAACGAGGGAGATTGGTTATGCAAGACCTAAGCACTGAAACAGTGGGTGAGATTAATTCCACCCAAGTTACTTAACTTTGCAGGCCTTCTGTCTGCATGTTTTATTTTTGCATGCACAAACTTACATGCATGCATATGTTTTTAAGGTGCATTTCCAAATCTTATCAAGACTAGTAACCTCAGAGATGTTACTTTCTCTGGACTATTTTTCTTTGAGTTGCATTGCTACATAAAGATCATCACAGTCCATTGGATTGTACTCGTAATTAACATGCTAGAAACACAAATAAAGTATTCCAAACTGTGCTACTGAAGTAAGAACATCTCCATTGCCAACGTAACTGCAGCGTCAATTCTCACATCCCACAAAGCAATCTGGCATAGCTAGCAGCAAGACCAGAATTTCTGAAGCTCATCCTTCTTCTTTCACCTGCATATTAGAGAATAAAGTATATGTTCACTGGTGAGGATCTTCATGAAGCTATAAACATCCCTGCTATGAGCTTTGAATTTCTTTTCTCTGGTACCTGGTAAGGTACTACCTGAGATCAACAGAATTTTTAAATAACTTGCAAAAAAGGCCACATTAGATGCAGCTTTTCTCCTTATGTTAAGCTTCCAGAAGAATGCTTCATATCAGATCCTTGAGCAAGACCTCAAATATTTAATGTGAGAAGTTTTCTTAAGAAAATTATGGATTTAAAATGTGTGTCATATATTGACATCCTAGAGCCACATTTCTCTCAGTTCCAAGGTACTACAAAGATTCATTTAAACAGAGGTGAAAGAAAAAGTAACAATTGGAAAAGCTTTATGATTGCTTGTGGAGTAAAGGTTTTGAACCTTTTACTTAGCAAAATTTCTCATTAATGTTTAATAACAGGATTCCTGCTTCAGATTTAAGACTACTACAAAAATCCAAAAGCTAAACCTGTACAAGTAAGCTTGGAGCTCCATTGCAGTACTTGGTCTAAACTAGATGCAGACATGGAAAACAAAGCTTCCTCAGAGGAAGGGTGCCTTCTGTCCTTTGTAAACTGATATAGTAGCAAGCCTTCTGGTGGTACAGAGAGTAAACAATAGTTCTAACAGCAGTTTGTTGACTAGCATTTGTGCTTGAATGTGCTAAATCTGACTTGGTTTCATCATAACATGATTTTAGGTGTGATTTATTTTTTTTTTTAAAACTCCACAACATGGCAGTATAAAATTATATAGCAGTAGCTGTGGATATGTAGTAATAAATTAAAAAAAACCAACCAAATCAATAAATTGATTATTCTAAATACAGTTGAAATTCTCAGGGAAAAAAAAATACGTCTCATCACACAGGTTTCAGGTAGTACTGTTTGAATAGTCAATTATCACCACCTCTTCAAAAAATAAAAAGGTGGCCTTGAAGAACGTTAATTGTTAACCTACCCCAGTCTAAAAATCAAGAGAAAAACTTCAAACAAATCCATAGATAAGAGATCCCTTTGCTTTTGTCTTTCCACATATTTGTTCTCTGCAAGAATAAACTATGCACTCATAATGCCAGATCTGTTCATGTTCATGTTCTTCTACTGAAAAATTCTGTGTTTTATTGTTTACTGTAGATACAGAGCTATAAAACTAAACAGACTTTTCATTCTCATTTTTCTTTTAACAGCTCAGAAGTGGTAAGAGATTGTCTTCCTTCACACAAACATACTTAGGAAAAAACACAAGACACTTTAGCAATAAGGATAAATTTTCAGAAAGTTCCTGAAACACATTCCTCAAATGGAGAGACAAGTGAAAGCTGAGAAAATATAATCACAAGATTTTGGCTGTGAAATTTTTATTCATAATTTCATTAAAGCCTTGTACATGACTGCTAAATACTTTGATAAAACAACAGATTTATTGCCATTCATATTTTATACTGAGACACAAGTGTTCAGTTTTCCTTACATCCATAAAAATGAAATGTGTAAGTGTGCTACTAGCACATACAAAAAAATCTTTGTAGAAGCAACAGAAGAAATAGGCCAGTAGCATTTTCCAAAACTGACCAGAACAGATGACTATGCTGTAACTCATTAATTAATCAAACGTGTGTGTGTGTACACACTTGTGCACAGCTCTGTACGTGTATGCATGTGTAATTGGAATGGTGTCAGTAAAGGAACAGAAGCTCATCTTCAGCAATGTAAATAGAATACTATCCATTTCATTGAGAATGCCACTCAATAGAAACCAAGAAATACTATAGAGATGCTGATCACCCTTGATTTGCTTCTCTGATCCTGACCTCATCTAGACATCTACTCTGCATTCTCTTTTATGCTGAGGAATATGGATGAAGGGAGCACGGCACTCCAGATTTCTGAGGAGAAACGCCACTGCCTCACTTCCATTTTTTTTTTTTTAAACCTGCTAGAGCCCATGGGTGGATGTTGTTTGGCCTATGTTTAGCCTTTTAAAAAGTCACTGGGGAAGCTCTTACCAATTCTCTTTTGTTACCCAAATAGTTCCTTAGCACTACAATGACATTTATAGCAGTGGAAGCAGGAAGGACTTACAAAATTAGAACAGGTTCAGAGCCCAGGGTGCAAGTCCATCAGATACTATCTTCTACATGTTTTGTAACTCCATTCTTCACTGGCTGATGCTTTGAGGGGGAAAAAAATGGTAGGCACTGCTCAGATGAGTTTTTTGCACAGTCAGTCACAGAAAACTTGATCCTGTAGAAGCAGCAGCTAGTCAGCTCTGCTCTGCAGATGGCATTGCCTGCAACATATTTCTGTGCATAAACATGGCATTACTCTATCTCTGTTGGAAATGTTAATTGATTTCAAGAAGATAGCTTGCCTCCTGGTCAAGATGCATACTGTCAAAAGAAGAGGTAGGTGTAACCAGTCAAATTTTTTAGGTCCTACGGAATTGTATCTTTCCATATCTCAATGCATTAATACACTTAAAAATATCACCTACCTCTGTCATACCTCAAAAACATGGTTTTGTTTTAAAGCCCATCTATAACACAAATGAAAATCAGTAAGGATGATAATCCTGTTCAGCCAAAGTTAAATCTAAGAAAACTGGTTTTCAAATAATTTTCAGCATGCTGGAATCTGTGGTAATCCTCTGTTCTTGGAACTGTATGAAAAATATGCTTCATAATATGCATTTGGGAAGGAGTTCTCAATGTTATAAGGATTTTTTCTGGACTGAAAGATTAGGAGAGCTGTTTAATAAGGCAGCTCATTTCTATGCCAAAAACTGGAAAGAGAACAAGCACCCTTTCAGAGAACATAGGCATCTTGTTTCTGCTGCAGAAGTGCGTAATAGATCAGGGTAAGTATGAATAGGATATTGGGGGGAGAGTGCACACACAAGCATGCATGAGCATGAGAAGAAACTGCACAAGGTTGCAAGAAAAAAGTGTTAATATTCAAGAATATTGTTCATGGGACGGTGCTTCAAAAGTAAAATTGTGTCAAATATTATGTCAAGCCCAGAAGGTTGCAGCACAGCTGATTCACAAGCAGACCATGTTTTCCCCAACAGGAGGATGGCCACAAAGGTTGCAGCTAATCAAATATGAACCTATCTGCCATTAAGGAAACAGATTATAAACATACTTTTCAAACACAAACTCCAAACAAGGAAAAGCAGAAAACAGACCCATGGAAGTTGAAGAAAGCAAGACTGAAGCTAAGGACCATCCCACAACAATAGACCATATCTAAACACAATATATGCACAAAAGATTTAAGAACTAGTTTGTCATCACCCAGAGGAACTCCATAGATGAAGTGGAGACTTGAAAACACCTTACCCTCATCTTCCATCCTGCACATTGGAGATACTGCCCAAATCAGACACTTCTCATGAGCACACATGTCCATTTATACTTCTAAGCATGTGGGTGTGAGGGTACAAGTGAATGAAACCATGAAGAAATGGGCATCCATGAGTACAATCATTTCACTCCAAGACCTGCAAATATTCACCCTTCCCTTTTTATGCAAGACTGACACTGAACTTCATTCTACTAATCTTTCTACACCCAGTACTGTACTGGGTACAGTACTTCACATGGAGGAAGAAACAGAAGATGCCTTATAAAGCTTTTAAGGTGCAAGCAACTAAAGAATTGGAGAGCAATGCTGGTATCTGTTTCAAAAAAAGTTACATGTTCTTTAAAGAAACAAATCCTCACTGTGCTATACATCTGAAAAAGTGAAAATAAAATTACATAAAGTGTGTGATTTTTCACAATGGGCGAAGTAAATCTGTTATGTTCTACGGTGTTAGGGCTTACAAGGAACTTGCACAGAGATTGGTCTAATTTAGCTAAACTAAAATGAATCAGGGATAGTAAAAATGCAAATACTTTATCAATCCAGCCAAAGTTTTAGTTTTTCTCTTAAATCAGAAGCAGCTTAAATAGATACTTTAGAAAAGGAGAAGCTAGCATGCAGTTAGATTATTCTTGAAAAAAAGCAAGCAGCAGACTCATCAAGCTTTATTGTCAAGGTGCAGGTGCAGCTACACACAGCAAAAAGAAGTATGTGTTTTGAAGAGTTTCAGAATTGTAACACGTGTATAAGGCATAGATATCATAAAGAATGACTCCAGTTCGGTGCAAACATTTAACAACTGCTATTGGTTGAAAAAAGAGCACAAAGCAGTCTTAGCAAAAGTGACGTCTATTCAAGAGCTCAGTCTGCTTTCCCGCTGTATCTAAAATTTCTTGATCACCACACTCTGAAAGTTTTGTCTAGTCCCTTAGTTAGCCTTCTAGCTGTGTGCAATTATTAGGTCCTTTGCACACGAATTTACAAATTTGCACAAATTTTAACAGCTGTAATGGTATAAAAGGAAACTACTTTCCTTTTCCTCCATTTATTGTTATCCAGGCTTTGAATGAGAAGTAAATACCACTACAAAACAAGTTACAAATTCCAAGAATTTTTATTTTAAAATAATAGAATGTTTTTTATATTTCAGGAGGGTATTCCATGAGTTAAGAATTATGTAGAAGTGAGTAACCAAGGAAATATAACCTGCTTTAGCCAGGACATTTAAAGGAACAACTTACTAATTAAAAACACACTGTAATCTTTACTAATGAAAAAATACAGTGCCAAGAAGAGCCCCTGTAATTCAGAAAAAAAATGAAATTATAGGAAAGTTTTCACTGTATTGTCAATGTTTTACCTACACTGTCAAATGCTCATTTTCCAGAACTCCTGACTTTAAAAAAAAAAGGACTTTAAATTCACCAAAAAAAGTTTAAGAAAATAAGGTCATATGAATGGCATATTCAAGACACTTTAGTGTATTTAAATTTTAGATCAACTTGGTGCTACAAATAATTTTGAAAGCCAGACAGATGATCCAGACCCATTTTTACCATGGTACATTTAATTATCTACATGAACGATCTTCTGAAACACTGAGTTATGCTCTTAGTGGCCTTTGTTTAAATACACAGAGTGTTCAGAAATCAATGATTAACCTCGTGCTCTTAGAGCTGCTCGTGTGTCCTAGAAAAGTTTAAAAACTCCACAAGAATCCCTCAGAGGAAAACAATTAGCCTTAAATTTAGAAATACCATTTTGTTTGCATCAGTTATGCTACACAGTAATTTGCAATTTGATGACAAGACCAGATTGTAGTCCAATATTCAACCAAGTTCATACTACTACAGATGTAGTCCTATAATTAGCCATATGCTGTTCCCTTTCCCATATATTATTTTGCATTAATTATAAATTCCCTCACTTGCACCACTACTTTCCTAATGATCCAAGACCCTACATGAGGTCTCTAAATCCCATCTATTTCAACTTCTTCTGCTACTGCTTCTAAGAAATACTGTAGCCATTTTCCTCAAACTTAATTTTCAGCATAACATTTTCAACTTTTTTCAAGGAGAAGTAATTTGTATGGATAGTCTTGCTTTGGGTGCTCATCACAGTCACACTTAAAAGTAAGATTTCACTTACAAGGACCTTAAAATGAGATACAGCTCTACAAGCTGTTTGCAATTAAGAGCCATTAAGGGCATCCACAGAACACACTGCTGCAACTCTGAATATGATTCCTGTATTATTACAAGTGTAATGATATATAATCCCTTTGCAGATGGAGTTTGCAGCAACTACTAGGGGGCTTGTTTATTTACTGGCAATATTCCAAGCAAAGCTCTAATGCGTGGCATAAGCATTAACCTTTCACTTAGCAACACCAGTACCCACAGCAAGTATTCATATAAAAGATTATGTAAAATACTATCAGAAATACATACAGTTTCTTTTAAAAATAAAAGAAAAAGGGCAAAAATGTCTGGTTTATCCAGAGCCGTTACTGTGACCAATTGGAAGAGACTGTCTGACTGAAAGAAATACTAATCTGAGATACTGTGACTGCAACAAATTGCTTATCTTTGACTTTATTTAAATTGAAAATCATCAGTAATACATTTTACATGTCCTTCCAAAGCAAGATTAATCACTCTTGTTATTTTTAACTCAGGCTTCTATGCTTCTTTCAGCTACCTGCATTACTGAAGTACAAGGGTGATCCCATTTGTCTCCCTTACTCTTCTTGTTTTGAAGATCTTGTGCAGCACCAGATGTCTCTGCACTCCAGCTTTGTACTGCATGAAATGTTGGAATGGTCAAGTCAAGTTAAGCCATCCTAATTTGTGGTAGTGAGAGCAAACACCCTCACACTGTACTGCATTAAACTGAACACATCAGAACAAAGAATAATAAAAATTCTTAGTATCCCCCTCCACAGAAGTTGATTTCTCTACTCTGAAAGCTCTGTCTCTTATCTTTGCCTTGCACCATCCATTTCTAAATATTAGCCATCAGGAGCAAAGGAGGGATGGAATGAGGATTTTTAGTACTGAAAGGCATCCATATCTGACAAGCACAAAGGAGGAGGTAAGGGAATGGAGTATCCTATAAGGGAACTTTCAAACACCACTCTGGATTGTCAGAAAAGACTTGAAGGGAAACAACATAGCATAACTGCAGACATCAAAGCGGCATCATTCCATTGATATGGCTATAAAGTGATTGATGTTATTAACAAAAAACTTTAACTTACATAAAATCAGAGAATATCATTAGTTGGAAAGGACTCACAAGGATCCGTGAGTCCAACTCCTGGCCATGCACAGGACATCCCAGGACTCACACCGTGTTCCTGAGAGCATTGTCCAAATACCTCTGGAATTCTGCCAGGCTTGGTGCCATGACCACCTCCCTGGGGAGCCTGTTCCAGTGCCTGGCCAGCCCCTGGGTGAAGAACCTTTTCCCAATATCCATCCTTACCATTCCCTCTGGGAATTTAATGCATTCAAAAATGCATTCATGCCCACTTTGTTGAACCCTGGCCAGGCCCTCTTACAGAAACCACTGTATGTGACTGATAAAGACTGCAAGGGTTTATATAAGATCAAATTAAATAAAACCTTGGAACAGAGCATACCTTAGCAACATATAACAGAAGTAACAGACAGAAAACAATAAAAGCAATGAAAAAAAAAAGATCTGGGATTACCTTACTTCATCCCCTCATCCTACATAGCCTTATAAGTGTGAATCTAAATGTTTATTTCAGTTAATGCCAGGACTCTGACTTTGAGGAAATTAGGACAACACCAAACAGAGATCTGATTTTTTTTTCCAGTAGTGTGGGTAAGTCACTTTAGAATCTGATAGTTTCCTCAAAATTAGTGCTTTAATGGTTTTTATTAAGAAATGTATTATGAAAAAAACTTGTTAAAAATAATTGAAGAATGAGAGACTTGGAAATAAGATTTTAAGGAAAAGAAGAAAAAATGGCAGCAGTACTGTGATATGGAGAATATTATAGCCTACCTTGGGAGTGAGAGGGGAGACTGAATTAGTAGTGGTCTGTTCAAGCTGTGGGAATTTAGCAAGTTTTCTGAGTTTCTATGCTCCATTCTACACAGCTATGTGATCTTTGGAGAACTAACAGTACACATATGAATCTTCCACTTACTTGAATGTAAATCAGCACTTTATTGACATCAATCATATTTAAAACACATTAATATAATGCTATATGATTGTCTGTTTACCCCTGCCACAGGGGACTGAGAGGATTATGGAAGAGGTTCAGGTAAAGACAAAAGTCCAATGTATCAATGAAAAATGAAAGCCTTATGAACTGTCAATACCATATTCACATCTACCCAGCACAGGAAGCAGTTATAGATGTTCATTGTATGTCTCTTACACGTATAGAAAACAATACCTGAAGTGAATCAGCACTAATCAAGCTTGCCTCTCACTGCTGCACTCAAGGGAGTGCCATGGAAATGGAGTTTCAAAGTCCACAAAACAAATACTCTACATCTAAGGTTTCACACCAGAATTCTGTAAGGAATTCAAAAAGTTATTTACTGCCTCATACTGAAGTTGAAGCTAGTGGTGGTTATTAAAGAGTTACATGACTTTCAGCACTACCACTTGCCTAATGGCTCTATTTTCCTCACATAATACTTACGACAGATATCAACTTTGACTACTGCAAGCATTTAATACTGGCAAACTCTATTATCCAAAAGGTCCAGAAAGTCTCATATTCATTGTATGTGTTTCACACAAGTTTTGGCACAAAAACCACCAGTGATAATGATGTTTTAGCCTGAGGAACAGCAGCATTAATGGAATAATCTTTCATAGGTAAACTGCCATTATTGAAAGAAAACAGTGTGCTGCACAGAGATTTTACCCTGGCAACAATTAAAACCAAAAATCTTGCCACAAAGCCAAACCAAATTTGATTAACTGAGAAAATTAGTATATTGCTTTTAATTACATACAAAAAAAAATCAGCAAAAAAATTTAGGACTAGGGGGAAAAGACAGGCAGCAATCTGGTCTCATTTTGAGAACTCAGATTTTTCATTTACATGTTATTTAATGTCTCAATCAACTGAACAGGAACTACTGTCATATCAGTCACATCCAAAGTAAAACAAAACAGAGCTGCACCCAGTTCAATACAAAAGATAATACCATTAAAGTTAAAGATAAACTGCAATGACTGTATTATTCTTCAGTCCAAGTACTTGACTTAACACATGCTGGGGAGCTAAGGAACCTTGAGAGCCAAATCTAAAGAAAGTACATGAAAAAATACAACACACTGAAAAAACCTGTAACTTTTACAAACAAGTACACTTACCTTTTAATTTTGACACTAAAGGGGAACTCAACAATATAAAAATGGTTTGCAGATTTAAAGTGCAAAAGTGTTAATAACATTAGCAGACACAAGAGTTGGAATGGAATTCTAAAATCCACCAGAGAAATTCAGAACTCTGTTTTTACGACAGTATTAGAGAAAACCCAAATTTTCTATGAGTATTAAGTTCTCATTTGCTCTATGAAAGCAGCATGACCAGGTTCCTGGTGCCTGTACATAAAATTTCTGAGAAAAGACCAGGAGGAACTAGGAATCAGTGCACAGTTCTAGAAATATGCATTATCTGAACAACCTGTCACCATAGGTTATGAAATCACTCTTTAGGGTTACAGAAAATGTAGTGGAATAGCTTGCATGACCAGAGCTCTGCCACAACAGACACAGCTCATCTTCTGTTAAATATCCTAGGAAGGCGAGGAGATCCTTGAGAGGAGAGGGTGCTTGAATGCATGTACATTTGCTTTCAAACAGCTAAGACCAAAGTCAAAAGTTTTGGTACGAGGGTTAGAAGACAGAACAACATAGGTTACATCAGGAGGAACACCTGCTTCAAAGCACCTTATGATGAGAGCAAAACAGAAAGAGCCTTTTTGAGGGAAGCCTTACAATATAGTCCAGTTGTCACAGAGGACTTAGAGCACTCCAACATTTGCCGCGAAGGTAATACAGCATGATGAAGAAAATCAGACTTTTGGAAAATGGAGAAATGTTGGGGAGGAACAACGTTTTCTACAGAGAAAGCAATTGCTTGGCACTGATCAATGATCCAACTGGAATGTGAAGGCTGATGATAACCTCAGAGGCAATGTGTATGCACCCTGGCAGAAGACCATTGTACATCTGAGTTCACCTCAGGTGGACCGGGCTCGGCTGCCAGGACTGCAGGACAAACTTAGCCAGGTCATTGTACCACAGGAGCCTGCAAGCAGCTCCCACTCAGCATCTGAAGCTACATAACCTGGCCTTACCTTCATCTAAGGACATAGCAAGAAGGCCTCCTGAGGACATCTTTCTGCTTGACAATAGAATTGATGAGAGTTTTCTTCTAAAAGAATCCTGTAATAGCTTGAATAATGAAAATAGTGAAAACCCCCTTCTTAGAGACTGGCCTGCACAGTATGCTGCACTCTGATCAAAAGCCATTTAGATGCTGTACAACTGAAGATTCCCAGCAACTAAAGACATGTAAGATCACTTGCTCCATTTTTACTTTATTATAGTGAAGATAATACTCACTTAAAGAAGCAGCACTTTAAATTACAACTTACAGACCCTGAGTACGTTTCTTATGGCTATTACAATAGACCAGTATCTCCACCATGACAGTGGAATTTAAGATTCTGAAAGAATTAAAGAGAGGGACAATAGAAATACAACCCTGGACTTGGTGAACAGATTTCACCTTGTTCTAGGATTTGCTTAGAGACAGCCCTAAAAGGCAAAGAAGTCTATGAGGGCTGGTTGCTCTACAAGAACTACTTCCTCAAAGCATAGTGATGGCCATGGGAAAATTTTCTTAAGCTGGCCAGCATCATTCTGCTCAAACACAAACAAATGTGTGTGAAATATGAATAAGTGGGTTACCTGTAGAAACAACAAAAGATTTCAAGGGGAAATCTGGGTTTCAAAACAAAAGGTATCAAAGGGAAAACTAAGAAAACCATGACCCTGTTGGTCCATAGGGGTTCTAGTAATAAAAGACATGAAAAAAAAGCTGAGATAGTCAAAAGAAATGTAACGATTCTGCTACATATGCATATTCACTACATTTTCTAATGAGTAAAATGTACCTTTCTTTAAGGGGTCAGCAAATATTTCTTTCATGCATACTGAGACAGACAAACAACTTACCAGAACTTAATGCAACAGTATTACAGAAGGTTCAAACAAGACAAAATTAAATATAAGGTTAAGAAGACATTGCCTGGAAGTATTAAACCTATTACAGAGGTTATTCTTCACTATTCTTCAATGCACTGATGTGTCAAATAATTCTAACTAACATTTCTTTTTTTTTGTTTGTTTGTTTTAAATATGGGAATTGATTAGTGTTCATCTCAAAGAAAAAGGTCCTCATACTATTAAGAACAACCAAATCCAGACATATTTCTAAAATAAAAGGCAAAAAAACCCCATCTCATTAGGCAGGAGATGTTGGACATATAAGAACACCTGGCACCAAACTTCCAAATCATTAAACTATATCCCCTCAGGCTCAAGGCCTTTGGTTAAACACAGCACCCTGCAAGAGAAGGAGAAATCAAGGAGGTTTCATCCATTTCAAATATGCTTTTAGAGAAATTGCATCACCACGCACCTTCCTGCATACCTGGATAACCTAAAAAAACCACCATCAATTTATACACACAAATATATGTATACAGGCATAGAATGATAGAATGTCCTGAGTTGGAAAGGATCCAGAAGAATCACCAAAGTCCAACTCCTGGCCCTGCATATGACACCTCAAGGATCAGAGCATTTGCCTGAGAGCATTGTCCAAATGCTTCCCATGGTTTGACTGCCTGCTCATATGAACCAATCTTCCTCTCCAGCCTGGCTGTGTGGTGAGCTCTGCCTCACCTAAGAAACAACCCCTGTTCATCAAGTGTCATCATCTTCTCCACCTAGAGAGAGTCTCCACTTATCTCAAGACATCTAAAGATGTATTCACCACACTTCTACAAACTCTACTTGCAGCTGTAATTGTCAGCATTTCTCCTATAAACACAGTTTATTGTCTCACAGTGCAACGTTTCCTTTCCACACTGTCTTTTGGCTTAATCTTTTACTTTAGGCTTCCTTTTTCCATGTGCCCATCTTTGGAGACCTATGGCTTCACCACAGCATTTTCCTATCATATTATTGCCCAATAACTCTGCATGAAGCAGCAAGACCACTTTGTGAAGTAAAAGGGATACATACTGGTTTTATTTAAAGGGCAAACATTTAACAAGTCTTAAACGTTAGCAAAGATTCGTTTCCTCAGCCATGATTTCTGATACTGAACTGTTCAAGTGACTTCTCTTTTTAGAAAACAGCTTCAAATAAGCCAATATAGTATTTTTTAACAGTTTGTAACTATCAAATGTATTTCCAGTATTTTCAAACACAATGCACTTCAGTGTATTTCCTTAGGAAACATCCTCTGATTAAATGAAAAAAAAAAAATAGGAAAAAGCTTTTCAGAACATCATCTCATCTTTTGTTCAACATTATTTGTATTATCTTAGATCAGAAAAAATCCCTCAGATAAACAAGTAATCTTTATGCACAAACCACAATTAGCAATGAAGGATTTGGGATAAAAACAGGCTATATAATAATGTAAACACAGTCATTCTGGAGGAGCTACTTTAGCTTTTCTGGTAATGTTCCCCTAGCAAAGGAAAAACACATATAATAATGACAAGGTATTTGCTCTTATGCCATTCTCTCCTACTTAAATCTATATACACATGTCAGTGAAATACACTGAGGTAAAAAGCTACATATTTACTGAAGCACTAGTGGATTATATGTTGGAAAATTGTTGCAATTAGGGGCTGGCTCCTCATTTCACACAAAATTTACCCTCTCAACAATACAGTGGAGATATATTGACTTAAAATAGCTGGGAATTTGATCCTGGCATATTACCATTATTTATAAACATTAATACAAATACTTCTACATTCAAAAGTATGCCCACCAGCAGGCAAACAGTGTAAAAAAAAAAAAAAAAACAAAAACCCAACAAACAAACAAACAAAAGTCCTCACCCAAAAATGCAAACAAAAACCCCCAAACCATACATCCTTGCATTTTCAGGCAAGTCTGTCAACACTGTAAGAAACTGTGTTTAATCTTTGTTTTCCTATACAAGTAGGAAAGGCCAACATTTAACTTTTAGACAGTTACTTTTTTTTTTTTTTTNTTTTTGTAAAATAGATAGCTCCTAAACTTATTTGCTCTCAGAGACTCAGTACAACTTGTTTTAAGTGGGAATCATAAATCAGTTAGATGGAAACAGCAACATACCTCACCTTTTCTTTAGATCTTCAAAAACTGGAAACCCTAGGTCTTAGTAAACCCACCTGCTGGAAGCTTAAAGAAATATCACTTTGTTTTAAACTTCCAGCACAGCTGTTCCCATTAAGATGAAGCTGTAGAAAAAAATGGTGCAACTACCAAAAAATTTAGATGCTCATGAGGAAGCCAGCAGTCTTACACAGGCTGGTGGAAGACTTTCCTCTGCTAAAGGAAAGATTTTCCTTTCCAGTCCTCTGGTGTGGTGCAAGGCATTCTCACAGGAACCTGGACAACAGATTACCCTGCCAATATACTGTACTTTTAGAGTACTGAACTCTTCTGCATGAGCGTGAATAGACATGCACAGCTTAAATTTCACTCAGCAATGCAGGAAATCCTAGAAACTTCTTGAGTCTGGGTGAGGTTACTTTCCAGAAAGACAGAGCTGCCTAGTACAAACTGTATCATCACTACTCAGGTGATCTCAAACTACTCGCCCTAAATTTTCATACCATAACTATCTAAAAAGACCCAATTTACCCAAGTCACTCTACTGACTCTTATACACCCCCAAGCCCAACAAGGCTTCAGGTTGAGATAAGTTCCATTTTTTTTTTCCTTTTTTAAGTCAGTACAACAGTGTAAAAACTCCAGACAGACCCATATGGTGTGTGCAAAAGCCTTTCTGTGTACACACTAAAAGCCACCACCAGAACATAAATCCTCTGCAGAGTCCTAACTTTTTCTAGAAAAAAGGTATGAACTACATAAAAAAAAGACTTATATATTCTTGTTAAAAAAATATTCTGTGATTCTGACATGTTTTGCTTCAGAGAAGATATTTTGTTAAGTGACTACACTGCAGCTCTGAAGACAGGAAAATAGTTTGTGTCAGTTCCATGTTGATGAGCAGCAAGTTCAGATACATCTAACTCACACACTAATTGAAATGTACACACTACTAAGTGTAGACAGGTTGCCAGACTTCATTTTTGTATCAGTGTTTTTTCTTTCCTTTTTAACTTTTTCCTATTGCAAATTAAAATCAACAACCAAAAAAGTCACTACTTTCTTAGTGCCATTTGATCATCCTACAGATGTTAAAATCCCTCACGGACTCCCCTGTCTCCCCCTGCCCCTTCCAAGAAAGCTACATGCTTCTACAGCAGTATTTGGCAAATAGTTTGGCATTCTAATTAAAACTGCTTGAGCATATACTGAGTTCCAAAATAATTTTTTTGTTTTCTTAAAAACTCTCTTAGTTGAAATTAATAAAACATTAGTAATATTTCAGACAAATATTAAAGACAAAAACCTGAGATTTGGTACTAGATATAGCCATTTCCTCTGAAACTTGCAATTAAGATTGCTGCTAAGTAACTGACTGCAAGAAAAATCCACCCCAGATGCCATGTCTCATACATATTAACATGTTAGTTCTCATTAAAAGTCATTGCTTCACTCAAACACCAACATTTCCCTCTGACTTCAAAGCAATTCACTTACCTTGTGTCTGCATTTAAGTACAACGCCATAGGCTCCTGAAACAAAGAGGATGAGAGATCAGCCATCTCAAAGCAGAAAAAAGTTAAAAGTGACGAGACAAAACAGTGTTCAGCAATCTCCTAACTACAGAAGTAACATTCCCAGTATTATTACCCAGAACTTGCACATACAGGTACTAAATCTCTGTACACAAAAGAACTTCATAAAAATTACTCAAAAGTAAATGGATTTTAAAACATTAAAATTATTTTTTTAAAAAAATAAGCTTGTAGATTAGTATGATAACTTGCATCTCCTTAGTACCACTAATGAGAAATCAGTATATCCAACTTTTAACAGGAAAAAAAGAACTACACAAAAAAAGCCCCAAGCCCCCACAAAACTGTACTATTTCTCTTCCCTTCCTTTAAGCTCCCAAACTTCTCCACCCATCTGACAAGATAATTAGCAGAAGCTATAGATAATAAACACACACAAGAAAAATTCTGCAGTTGGTAACCTCTTATCATCAAGAGGACTATATAAAATATATATAAAATTCTAATTAATTTTTTATTAAGATACTACTTACCTTCACCTACAACCCCAAGGATCTCAAATTTATTCATCACATTACCAATGTTAGGAATCTTCATCAAGACAAATTCCTCTTACAGTGAGAGCCACAAAACATGGCACAAGCAGGACCGTCTGAAGATTTGCAAAAGGCAGTTGTGAAAAGGCTCTTGGAAAAAAAAATTTCCACCCTGATCAATCAGACTTCTCACACCCTTGTTGAATTTCTAGGCAATCAATAGCTTCCTGGGGAAAAACAGAAAATAATATAATTAGTACTTTGATTTATTTCAGTAAGAGAAAGCAATGGTATACAGATATCACACCAACATGGTCTAACAATTTTAACAGACAATTAATTTACTTCCACATTTTATGATCAGGACAGCTGAGCAGCAGTTATAATGGACAGAACCTACTCAGACCATACATCTGACACAACACCTGGCCCGATAATCCCATACACAGGATGTCTATTACAATAATAACTAACTGGCATAAAGTAATTTTCTACAGAACAGAAGCAAACAAAAATGTTGACACAGGAACTACCACAGTAAGCAAAAATAAGCTTATAATTATTTATGGTCTGCTTGGTATATGTTGACAGCTAGGTATAGAAACAAATTTTGTTTAGTTAATTTCTTATTTGTCCACTGTAATGATAAAAAGGATATGGCAGAAAGAACACTCTACAGGAGAAAATAGCTTTCTACTACTATTTTCTGTGATTATTAAAAAAAAAATTAAAGGAAATTAATTTGTTAGGCTGACTAGGAATGAGATTTAAAAATTATTTCCATTATCAACTTATTCAAGAATTGTGGTAAACAGAAAAAAATGTTTTCAAAGGATTTTTTCCATGCTCCCCAAACACTGAAGTAATTTTTCAAATCAAGCAACTATACACAGGGTAAAAACCAAAGTTTTTTGGCCTGTCTTAGGCTCACCACTTCTCTGCTATCCTATTAGAAGTTTGATAAACAAAACCCATCAAATTTCGGTTTTACTAATTCAGACTGCATTTGCACCCTTATTATTAAATGCATATATCCCACATTCAAAAATGGGGAAAGAAAAACCCTAAAATGGTTTGACCATGAACTGGAAAGATCTTTACAACTCAGTGATTCAAGGACAGAACTACTCATGAAGAACAAGATTGCAGGATGGAAGTGAATACATTTAATTAAGTTATGTGTGAGGGTGAGTGTGACCCAGTAATGCTGGGTTCAGCTCACACAAATGGGATCTCACTATAAACCAGGGGTGCTGGCCAAAAGCCCAGTGTTGACCAGGTCACACGCAACAAAAGGACAACCCAAGGGTGGAGGGGAATCACAATGACATTTGCTTCAGCAAGACACAGGCAGATCACGTGGGGAGGGGTTGTTATTTTAGAAGCAACTCCAGAGTTAATCAACCACAGTGATTTGAAAATAAAGCAGTGAGTTCCAAATTAAAGGGATAAGTTAGGGTTTTCTAGTTTGCTTTTGTTTTTTTTTTTTTAAAAGCTGCCCAGTCCTTTATTAATTATTTCAGGGGTTTAATTTACTGTTTTAATTAATCAATCTTTTCTCCACTTGTGAATTGTATGAAATACTCCTTCCTTTCCCTTCCATATGTTCTCCTCCTATTTAATTCGGCATTTCCTTCTCACAAAAGCCTTTTTGCTGTTTGTCCAGACTTTCTGGTTACAGTAACGAACTAAAAAAATGAGGTCCTGGAAAAACAGGAGCATCTGCTCAGTTGCATCCATCAACATGAGAACAGAGCCTGCAGTGAGCTGCTTCAGCTTTCTGCTGAAACAGGCTGGTGCCAGGCACAGGGCGCAGCTGACGGTCTCCATGCTGCAGCTGTGGGGCAGAAATACTGCTACAGAGACCTTGAAACAGCCATGAATGCCACCACAACGTAAGCAAGACACAACAAAATTGGTCAGCCAAGTTCAGAACAGCAAAATCACTTGCCAGAACGAAAGGAAAAGTCAGAAAACATACATTGTTTTCTGTTAGCACTATTCTGTAACATCACCAAATCTGTTACATCAGTTCCCAAAATTATTCACTGACAAGTCCTTCCAGAAGTTAGTTTGTGATAAATTGATTACTTATCTGCTAATGTTATCACTGCACACTCATTCTGCCTTACAGTATTCACAATACTTCCTAAATATATGATGAAACACTGAAGAAACTTACAAGATAATGTACTAAAAACTCAAGAAGAAATTCAGATGCAGTGTCCTTTGTCCCTCATTCATAACTTCTAAATTTCTCATAAACTACTTAAAGCTATACAGGCCTGTAGCTTGTGATCCACTATTTTTATTTCTTATTTTCAGTTCTGCAAGTTTATTCAGTATGAAATCAAGTTTTTTATTGGGAATAAAGGTTAGACTTGCAAGTAGCTAACCGTGCTTTCTGAAATCCCCTAACTAGGGAGGTTGTGGATCCCAACCCCAGCAGTGCTGAAGGCCAGGCTGGATAAGGCCTTGAGCATCCTGTCTAGCAGGAGGTGTTCCTGCACATGGCAGGGAGGGTTGGGAGAAGATGATCTTTAAGGTCCCTTCTAACTCTCAACATTCTATGAAATACATACTATACATCACGTATCATCTTCCCTTTTCACTTCATTAGAAGAGCCACAGAAAACTGATCCCCTGCTACCCCTGGATTCATGGCACCTGGAGAAGCACTTGCATGTAATTCCTTAAAGGTAAGACCCGGTCAACTCACTCACTGCTGCTCACTTGCACTTAGTGACACACTCCAACTGGCCCAAAGAAACACACAAACCAGCTTCCCTAATTCTCCCCCAAGTGCATCATGACTGACTGACATCACAGGTAACACAAGAATACAGGGGAACTCCTAGAAGAAAACTGCACTTGAGTGACCCATCCCTTTTGCACTAGCTCCAGGCAAATTTGTGCCCAATTCTGCTGAAGACACTTTATGAGCACTTAATCTTGAAATGAAAAGGAAAGCTAGATAAAGGCTAGTGGCACACAGCAGCAGTATGGATTCATACCCAAACACTTTTTGCCCCAGCTCTCTTGCCTCAAACTGAGCCATAATTCAAATATTAGTGAAGTCAGACTAGCTAGACCCATTTAATCTCTAGACAAAATTCATATGCTTGTTTAAGATCTTTGCCTTCAAAAGCTACTGAAAGATTAAAGTCAAGCTGCTAAAAGTATTTGTTCAGTGGCAGTACCCACTTTTTGGGATTCTTCTGCTTTTCGAAAGGCCTTGTTTTGAAAATCGCTGATTGTTGCAGGGAATCTGATAACATGAACCCAGAACTCCATGAAAGACACAGAGTCTTATGAATGTCAGTAACTGTATGAATGTGAGTAACTGTAAAATAGTTTTCAAGGAAAAACACCTAGAAGCTTTAAACAAAAATTTCAAACAAAAAAGTAACTTCAAGAAAGTTAATCACAGCAAGAATTACTTTATTCTGTAACTTAGTGAGGACAGGCTGGATTCTTTCAAGCTGAACACTGGAAACAGCAAGGAAAACCTAATAGCTGCCACATTTCATTCTTTGCACTGAGTACAACACCGGTCTGTTTTCCTAAGTTGCTTGCTGGCTAGAATAACCCTTGCAGAAGTGGAAATAAGGCCATCATTTACCTCTCAAAGGCTCTCAGTAGGGAAATGGCAGTCATTCTCCAAATATCCCTTTCTAAGGCAGTCAGATTTAAAGGATGTCAACAACTTATGAATTAAACCAACAGATCCCTGAGATGCTCTCAACATTACCCTGATGTTCTACAAAACACACAGTCAACTCAGCAGAATGAAACATCATGAGATGAACAACAACAAAAAAAAAAAAATAGTTTTATTTAATCCAGAAGTATAACAGTGTGAGACTAATACAAAAGTAGCTGCTTTGCAGTAGCATGTAAGGCTTATATGTAAATCCCAGAAAACATAGAAACATTTTTGGAATGAGCATACAGAATACTACAGCATTATGGTACCTGATCATTTGAATTGAAATTAAAGCAGTGGGGAAAAACCCTAGCTTTTCCACAACTCCTTTTCCCTCCAGGATCATTAAGAACTCTAGTGCATCACCCAAAAGCATCAGATTTAACCACTCAATCCAAAGCCTCAAATCGTAAGTAGAAATACCATTCTTTTTTTCATAATCATCAATACCTGTGTGGAGAGAGGAAGCACTTTTTCATGGTTAGATTTTAGTAGAGACACTTAGTGAGAATTATGAAACACTGAGGTGAGGTGAGGTAGATGTTTGCCATCACAAAATGCAGAGAAGTAAAACTGTCCTAGAAATAAAGTTAAATTTGTCTATCTATGTGTTACAAATCAAGTATTCAGTTAATTTCATTTATCATGAGAGAAAGAATGCAACCTGCATCCTGCTGAACTTAGTTACAACTCCTCAAGTCATCCACAAGCTTTTAAACCAGCTTCTTGCCAGCAGACAATACATCCCTCTTGCTCTTTTAAAACAAGTAAACTTAATCTGTTTATTTATTTATCATGTTTACTCACCAAGAGGACACAACTAGGAATTTCTAGAGGCTGGTTTACATTTTCCTCTCTGCACTACCAAACCAGCAGGTCCATACACAAACGTAAAGAACTTATACCATACCATCAGTCTTTGATGGTTATGCATTAATCCACACCCTGGCATGTCTTCTGTCAAACAAGGTACATGGATGAAAGAAGCATTAACCACTTCTGTAAGCAATGATGCATCATTCAGCACTTTTATTTTTCCTCCCCCATATGCATGCAGCTCTATTCATTGAGGCTTTCCAGGAAAACCCTAGAGAGTTACAAGCACCCAATTCAGTGTTATAGCAGCATAAACAACTGACAGGGTAAAGAAAATAGGTGAGATATTTTTTTTTTCTGGATTTATCGATCCAGAGCAATGTGTCAGGATGATTATGAGGAATTACTGATCAGGAAGAAAAAATTGAGTACATGAGAAGCTGTAAGGAGGAAACTAGCAGTAACGTTCTGATTTAAGGAATGCAGAGAAAAATAATACAATCATACTGCTAGTGACATTGTACCAGTCTCACTCCTTAATTTGGAAAAAAGCTAGCACTCTGTTTTTCCATTTTGTGGAGGGACAGTAGACCTTCTAAATGAGACAAGATCTGGAGAAAGAGCCATCAAGATTTCACAATATGAAGAAATCCACAACGAGGAAGTTGAAAAAAGAAAAAGCTGAAGAGATAAAAAGTAACAAGAACTTATCAATCATAGTAAGCCAGTTTTCATACTCTAAGCTTCCACTGATCCTCCTCTGCTCATAAGAAAAAATTAGGAATGAAAATAACAGCTGGTGAAAATAAATACAAAATTTAGAAAACTGTCGAACAAATTATGTAAAAGCAAAACATCAAGGCTCCTTGCACAGGTTCATAGATTTTAAAATTCAGCTCCAGAAAGCTTTTCTTGACATTGCTAATATCAACACATATGACTTCAGCATTGCTGGTTTTGGGAGAACTTGCTTGGGGTTTTTTGGTTTTGGGCTTTTTAATAGCTGTTGAAATACTGAAACCTGCAAATGCATCTGAATAATCATACATCAAGGGAAGGCATCATCACATAACTGGCCTAAAGGAAGCAGATCTCCATGGCCACAGGGCCAGGAGTGCATAGGGGAAGAACCTGAACAAAGCTCCCATTCCACAGCAAGCAAACAACTAGAAAAAAGGGTGCATCAGTTTCCTACTATTAAAGATACCTGTTTGGTTAAATTCCTAAAGGAAAACTGAGCTTGAAGGCCAGGGCAGCAACAATGATTTGGTTTATCTTGTTCCATGACTGCTCTTCCTTTTGTATCCAAGTACAGATTCAAAAATAAATCCAGCTCATCCTGGATGTATGAACTAAATTAACTTCTCCGAGTTAAAACGCAGGATTCACGATCTTCCCTAACAGCTGTGGCCAACTCAAAAAGAGTGGGTGCTTAGCAGGATGCTTCTAAGACCATACTGACAAATAAGCAGACTGATTATGAAAGCACTGAGCACAAAAGCATCTCCCATGAGTCATAACAGGAGGACAGGAAAGACAATTTTGCTTCCATTTTAGTCTTGCTCTCCAGTAAGAACCTTAACAAGTCAGTCTATGGTGGGTGTGACAGCTCCTTACGCAGCTGATGCCGGTCTCTGCGCATGCTGGGTGGGCTTCACTGTACCTGAGCAGCCCCGAAGAAAATCGTCAGCGTGCAGAGGATAACACTCCCAACAGCAACCAGTAAAATCCAAAGCCTTTGCACTTTCTTCTGGCACAAGGTGCCTGACACTTGACATTTTCATTTCTATCCAAGTGCCCAGCATTTTTAGCTGAAGTAAAAGCACACTTTGGTTTGTGATGTATTCTTAGGCAAAGAGGGGGGATTGGGTTTTTTTAGATAATAGAAGGTTTTATTTTGTAACAGAATACCTTGCTATGGAAGAAGCTAATATTTCTTTATCTGACACAGTATTTGTAGCGACCTCCTTCCAAGCTGGTTCTTGATTTTAATCTTACCTTCCCTCTTCTCAGAACACCAGTCTACAGTAATATCCTATATTCATTTGTCATGATGCCTAAGATTTAGTTCCATATTATTTTTGACAATCTGCCACGGACTTTAAGTCCTCAATATAATATTACAAAATAATATTGTAGACATTTTTTCATCTTTAGAAGTGCCCAAAGAAAGCTGCTATTTTCAGTTACACATCGGGACTCACTTGGTGGCTCAATTCCAACGTTTAAAGATACATACTTAGGAATAAGAAGGAAAAAAAAAAAAAAAAACCACGGCACAAGGGCAGAGGGTGTTCCTGTCCAAGAAAAGTACAATATATTCTCTTGAAGGGGCTGTGTTAGAAGCAGCCAGTCAGCTGAAGGTCTGCTCTGAAGTCTGAGCTCAGCAGGGTAGCTGTGGGAAGAGGGGGCCTCCGGAGCGCGTCCATCAGCTGCCCGGTCCCTGGCACCGCCAGGCTCCTCTCCACAACAGCAGCAGCCCCCAGCGAGCCCCGGCACTGCCCTGCTGGCAGCAGACAAAACAACTGATGCAGAAGACCTGGCCACTTCAGGAAAAGTCCTCTGGTGCATTCTTAACTGGATCAGCCACTGAATCCTGCATACGTGCACACACAAAGCATACTGGTGATTTAGTGAGACTGAAATTCTTCTAATCTGACAAAGTTTCCCCCTCCTTCCAACCCAGTTTTGTCTTCATTGTTCTAAAAATAACTCCCATTCACATTCTGAAAGTCAGATGTTCCTCTCTGCACTGTATTTGGCTGAGATGGATCTTTCTCATAAGACTACAGAAAAGTAAAGGTGAATAAAAAGTATTTATAAATAGCAAACGAATGCTGAAACTAAATTCTGTGGGCATTCTAATGCCGATCAAAACAACTGCAATGACTACTCTTCTTGTAATCTTCAAGCATATAATTAAATACAGATGACTGGTTCACTATCTGAACCAAATAGAAAAAAAAAAACCCAAGAAATCCCCTTTTCTTTGAAAAGGGCATACCAAATACATAGAACAAAGAAAACAACGAGGGGGGAGCCCCCCAAAACTTAGTACTACATTAATAATAAAATACATTACATACAAATGAACAAAATTACATTTTAATTACACTATAAAATTATTTATCATTGTTTCTTCATGTATTTTCCAAGCAAATAATTAGAAACATTTTATTTAAATAAATAATACTGATCCACCTTATACAAAGTTAGCCCTGAAAAGAATGCCATCAAGTTTTTTAAAAAAGGGCAAAAATAAGCCACTCAATAACTAATGGTTCTAATATCCAGAGACAGGACATTTCAAGAATAAATTCATATTAGCAGGCAAGCATATGCACAGGAGCATGTATAAAGAAACAACTCAAAAGATTTATCATAGGGTCTTCTGTCACTAAAGTCATTACACATGATTAAACCACGTGGTGGACAAATGTTGTACAGTGGGGTTTTGTGGGGGAGTGCTAGAGGATTTTGTAATAATTTTGTTTAGGTTGTACTTATTTTTTAATTAGAAAAAGACTCTTAATTCCATCAATCTCAAAGTGGATTACTTAAAAAAAAAACCCAAAGAAATTAAAACCTATAGAAACATCTCGCCATATGAAGTTTCATCTGAATTTGAAGATAATGCTACTATTTCAATGTGTGAAACTCTATTACAAGGCATTTGCTCCAATTTTATCAGCTAGGAATTTAATTGAGTACGATCAGTACTAAAAGTGTATCAATATACTTATTTTACACTTCATAGCTGGGGCTTTTTTAAGATGTCTATTATCAGAGTAACTGAATACCAACCATGTTAAATTCAAGGTGAGTTTTGCTATGCTTTCTAGTTGAAAGAAAAACCCCATTAAACTTACACAGGTGAATTAATCAATTAAGTAAAACCCAAGTCAAGACAACTAATCTCCAAAGTGGCTCAGACTGCATTAAGAGGTTATGACCATCACAGTAAGATGAAGTTCAATAAAAAAGATTCACATTCCAGATGAAGAGAAAAAAAAAAACCCAACCAACTAACAATTCCCCTAAATTAACTGTATTTCTTAATTGTTAACTTTTATTAATGTAACAACTTATTAACCTTCCTTGAAGCAGAGGATAAAAGCTTAGAGTGTTCTGGAATGCCTCACCACAGAAACAGCTGCAGCAACGTATCATGTACCAAAGACAACTTGAGGAAGGACTCTGAACATTAAACTGATAACTCTGAAATAAAGTTTGTGTTCAGTGCAAATCCACTGCAGAGAAAGTACAGCAACAGTGTTGACTTGTGCTGTGATGACAGATGTCCTTGTGCTGAGCCACCTGGAACACCTTCAAGTAGGGGAACTTCAGTTTGCTAAATTACTGCAAATATTTTTGGAAGATAAATTAAGGTGACCAACTCAATTTGCATTACGTGCAAGCAATTTTCCAGTAGAGAGAAAAAAAGTAGATAAACAAAAGCACAAATTTAATTTCGTGGTCTCATCCAAAAGCAGCAGAAAAATAAATACTCATTATACTATCTCTCCCCCATTCAGTCAAGGACACAGATAAGGAATGGGCTGGCTGGATACAGCCAGAGAGTTGTGGTCAATGGCTCCACATTCCAGTTGGAAGTTGGTGATGAGTGGTGATCCTCAGGGCTCTGTCAGGAGTCCAGTGCACTTTGATACCTTTATCAATGACACAGACAGTGAGATTGAGTGCACCACAGCAAGTTTACAGCTGAGTGGTACAGCTGACAAAACAGAGGGACAAGATAGCATCCAGAGGAACCTGGAAGAACTTCAGGAGTGGGCTCACAAGAACCTCATGAAGTTTAACAAGTCCAAGTGCAAGGTGCTGCACCTGGGTCTGGGCAAACCCAGACATGAATACAGGACTGTGAGAAAAAGTCACTGAGAGCAGCCCTGCTGAGGACTTGGGGGTTCCTGTGGATGAAAAGCTGGACATGAGCCAACAGTGTGCACTCAGGAACAATGGGCTGCAGCAAAAGCAGGTCAGGGGAGGGGATTCTACCACTCACATGAGACCCCAGCTGTGGTGCTGTGTCCAAGTCTGGGGTCCTCAGCACAAGAGAAACATGAACACATTAGGGTAGGTATGGAGGAGGCCACATACAAAGATAGTCAGAGGGCTGGAGCACGTTTCCTACAGGACAAGCTGAGAGAGCAATTTTCCAGCATTGAAAAGACTCTGGGGAGAGAGGATTGGAACAAGACGATTGCTGAGGTCCCATCCAACCCAAGCCCTTCATGAGCTCTGAGGAGGAGAGTAAACAGAGTGACTCTGGTGACAGTGGACAGCCAAGGTCAACCCCTCACAGATTCTTAATTTTAAAGACATAACCATGATGATCTCTTTTCCTCTCCTGCTTATTTCAATTGGTAGTTGCATTCTTAGGTCTTGCCTTTAATTAGATGTTAAGCTCTGGTGAGGAAACTTTTTCCTCTGTTTAAGGCCTCTGGCAGTGTTCTAAAATAACTAAGATTTAATATTTGAAACCATGCTATGGTAATGGTTCTTTGCATGAACAGCATTGCTGTGGTAAAATACCTTAAGGTAAGTTAAGGTAAGTGACAGTCTTACCAGAAAACTAAGAAAAAAACTTCAAAATATCTAGGAGGCGATTTGATTCCTTTCTGGAAACAGGAATTATAATTGTGTGTGTGTATATATATATATAAAAAATAAACAATGTTATTGGAAAATCAGCTTCTATAATCACTTAAAAAAACAAGTAGTTTCCATTTCACAGTTAAAAGAAAAAAAAGGAAAATATTTTAAATCTCACATAACATGAAAACTATCCTCATATAAGTACAAACATTCAGACTAACTTTCTTAACACAAACGCAGTCTGTACTTGCTCTATACCTTCATCAACCACATCAATACACTGGTAAAACATTCATATCCAATGAACTTTGCTTAACTAGCATTTTTGTCCACACTATTAATCTGACAAAAATGTCTCTAAAGTAAATACAGGAGTTTACTACCAAAGGCTACCTCAAAGAAAAAAAAAAAAAATTATAGTCACTATAATCTAAAGAGAAGAATCATCCAGATTAGAAGTTTAGGTATCAATGGAAAAATATTTAAACATAAACAGGAAATGGCAGATACATGGCCTTTCTCCTACAGAGAAAGGCAAGCCAAGCAGAGCGTCTCCTGCTATGCTGACAGCTTCTTGCATGAGAGACTCCCATGACAGCAAAAGCATGTCTGGATATGTAAGTGACCCAAAAGAGGACCTGAAAAACAGGTCCTGAGAAAAAGGAGATGCATCTAAACAGTAAATAATGTTGGCAGATCTACCAGAAGAAAGGTAATAAAAAACCTCATAGTCCTGATTTTCATCCTTCATGTGTTTTTCAACCTTTTGAGTCTTTCAAGTTTAATTATGGAGTGTGGAGGGTGGGAGGAGGAGAAGGGAAAAAAGAGGGAAGGCAATGCTCCTGGCAAAGGGTGAGAAGGGTGGGTGAGGGAGGAAGAGAAAAGAAACTACTCCAGGGAGTCACGGGAGAAGACAGTAAAAGGCTGGCATATGGAGAAGTTCTGAAATGAAAGATGAAAACATAATTCTAAGGACAAGATGCTTCGGGCATGAGCAATGGGTTCATCACGATATTTGAGATTCCTATTAGTTTATAAAAAAATACAGACTTGCAGCATCCAAAAGTCAGTATTTGCATAACTGACTTTCTTGTTTCTTATGTATCTAGTTTACTTTTTGTACAAACAGGCTTCTAATATTCAGGGAAATAAAAGTAACTTGGGAGATATGAATGCAGAAGTGTACACCCATAAAAATAATGCCATTTATTTCCTGCAAAAGAAAAGTAAAAACTACTAAGAAAATAAGGGCTGGTGACAATATAGGGCATATCATGTCTCAGAAGGTTAAACAGAACTTCCTGAAATTCAGTTACACCTACTGACAAAGGCTGCTAGGGAGATGCTGAGGTGACGGACTCTAAATCAAAGATGAAACAGCTGTCTTTTGCTGCAAGTAAGCTGTGCAAACCATACACATATACTGACAGGCTTAAATACTGGTCATCAAAGAACTAGATGGATGCATATTAAGACATTTCCTCACCCACCACAGGCAGCAATCACAGAGCAGAAGCACACTGACCCCATCCAACCAAAGCACCCACTGCTCAGCAGTCAGGGAGACAGCACGCAAGATTACAGTTTTAACTGCACCATCTTCTTTCTTTCCACTAATGTTCTCTTTATGCCTTTCTAACATAGAAGAATAATCTCCACCTTCCTTTGGAATCCAGATAGAATGGCTGATATGCTATTTGCTCAGACAAAAGTCAGAAACAATTCTTGCAACCTCCTTTGCATTATACTGCTTTCTTTATTGCTGAGACTACATACTAAACCAATTTAAATATAAGTTTAATATTTAGGCCTTTCTGTGGTGCTAGATATGCATTTTATGCTCCCCTCTACTAATATGTCAAAGAGCCCAACCAAATACAACCCACCAACCCACTGATTTACAGAGCTGAACACCTACTTCTGCAGAGAGATTTTTCTAATAAATAGGAGTCATCCCCCCACAGCCACAATGAAAAGAGTTAAAAGACAATCAAGTAATGTAGAGTCTCCATCCTGAGCTGAAATTTAAAATAAGACTGTTAAATTAATGTCACAGGCTATTTGCATCAATTTTCCAAAATACTTTATAGTTTAAAATAACTCTATTTCTCTGCTTGCATGGTCAGATATTTTTACAAAACAAAATACTTTCAAAGTAATTTGCACAACATTTTGCAACAAAATGCAGCTCAAGTACTTTTTCCCACTGCAAGGTATTTACTAGACTGCAATAATTCTCTTAACACTTTTAAAGCTTGAAACACACCTTCTGTTGAATGCTATGAGTCAGTTTTAATGACAGTGTTATGTTCTATTGCTCTGTAGCTTATGCAAGGGAAAGAATTTGCATTAAGTACCCAACTTTAGAAGCCACCTTCTCTTCTCTTTTGTTAATACCGAATAAAGGTAAAAAAAAAAGGCTATATTCTCTGCCTGCTTTCTTATTGTTTTAAAAGACTAAATCTAGTTAGCTGCCTGTAATGTAAAATGGACATAAAAATTTTTATTGTCACTCTATGAATATGGAGGGAAGGAGATTATGGGGGGGTGGGGGGGGTGTGTTATTTCTGTGTTTGTTTGGGGTTTTTTCCAGAAAGCCAGAATACAGAAAAAAGAGTAACAGTTTTCTTATTTAGTAAAATTTCAGAAATTTAAATTAGTTTTTCAGCACAAAAACAGTTAACTTCAGAAGAAAGAGAATAAAACCATTCAAGGGAGGGGAAAAAAAAGAGAGAGCAAAAAGACTTACTGCTGTCATTAGGGTGGAGGTGTGCAATACCTTTGTCTTCAAGAAATTCAACAAGAAAAAGTTGTAACAAAACATATCTTTCCACTATGGGTCTTTTAGTCCAGACAATGGTCCAGTTTTATTATGCTTTTCTTCCATTTGCTTTGTCCTCTCATTTAAAATCCCCCAATTCCTCACTCTCCCCAGCACAGTACCTCATATTTATGTTGGAGTATTTTGGGGAAATTCTTTTGGGTTTTTCAAACAAGATTACACTTCACTCAGCTCAACAAAATGAGGGTTTGAGCAATTTTGCCAGAGATAAGACTGGCAAATTTTTAACTGGTTCTCATGCAAACTGCTGCCCAAAACTCCTCGCAAATACCCTTGCTACGCAGACATACAAGGTCAAACATTTTTTTCTTATCTCTGCAGATTATATATATACACACAAAGAAGTGTACATATGCGTGCACCTACTTCTAATGACGGGGGACAAAGTCCTTCTTCCAGCAAATTTAATTTCTTAGAAGTTCAACTAAATGACCACTTTATTGAAAGCAATTGTGAATTAAATGGATTACCTCTTCTACTCTTTATACTTTCTAGAAAGTCTTTCTACATAAGCCAAAAGCTTCACTGAAATCATAACTTACTCTCTTTTTAGTACTTTTAAACAGATCCTAGATTCCCAAGCAAGAAAAAGGTAATTTACTTCCTATTTTTTGTCTAAGTTCAGAAGGTAAACTCTACAAAAATGAAGAAATGGTCTGATGGACATCTTCTTCCATGGTTGGAAGATTTTGTATAAAAGACTATGCTATTACAGTAATAAGTGACATTTGTGCAGTGCAGAAAAAGCACCAAGAAAACCAGATTTCTCATATACCAGTGGACTGGAAGACTGATACAGACTACCGCCTTCTGAAAGCTCTACACAGAAAACACTTGTAAAATAAAGCAACTCTTTGGACTGAAGAAATTATACACTTTACAAACCTGTAGAGACAGCAGCTCATGAATTAACAAAGGACTGTCACCCACGTGAGGGTAAAACAGATACATGGATCATGCTTTGCCCAGCATATTGGAGAACAATATTCACTTTTATAAAACAATTGTAAGGAAATTGTTAACTATCTCCAGCACTAAAGGAGTCAATTTCTCAAAATAGAAGTTCTGTCATTATTGCCATGAGATGTGAACACAAATTATACTGCCATTTTTGCTAATTTGCAAGTAAAACCAGAGAGGCAAAATCTAATACCATTCTGATCTTGTTTGGGGGTGTGAGGAGGAGGTATCAGCCCTCTTCTTTTACTTATGTAAAAGCAAGCCTTTTTTTTTTTTTTTTTTTTTCTTCTCTTAGGAGAACTTCTTCATATAGTACTTGAATCTGCTCCAATAACAAGCTCTCAATTCATTTCAGAAATATATTCTAGCTCTTGAAGTTCAATTAATTGGGGGGAAGGGGGGAGGAATCCATCAGCACATTTTCCAACTATTAGAAACTTGTTTCTTGGCAAGCTGAGAACTTGGCCAACTGAGAACTTCAATAATATTGCACCCTTAACTCCAGTGGCAATGAAATGCAATGGTCTTACTTCTAGTTCAGCCTCTAAGCAGCAGCAGCAGCTAAGTAACACTAGAAATAGAACATGGAATGTGGTTAACTTCAGGCATTTTGAAAGTCTCCTCAGCACACATTAACATATCAAGCAAGATAAAGCTTAATCAAATATGCACAGATATTCACACTGCAAACAAAAGCAACTATTTTAAGCCTGATGAAAGTATTGATGGACTTCCTCTAAGTAAGACTACATTAATTTATGTTCAGCGTATAGTTTTGTTAATAATTAAAAACCATTATGTAAAATGACATTATTAAGAAGACAAATACATTTGCACCAAAAACCTGAATCAATGAGATCTTGCAATACTTGATTCTAAAAGCAGAAGTAAAGGATTTCTTATCTCCACACAGTTTTTAAATGCAGCATGCCATCAAAAATAGTTTGCATCCTCTTCTTTCATATGAGAAAAGGGAAATCCCCTCCCAAGGCACAGTATACAAGCAAGCTCACCTCAAAGCTCTTTGAAAACTTGTATCTACTTGAGGAAAATACTGAAATGAATGCTTAGTAAAAAGAAGAAATACTATTTAGCTCCATCTGAAGTATCCAATTAAAGCGAGAAAACATTAAAACTTTCAGAGTTCAAGAATATAGGCAACTAGAGGTTTAAGCATACTAAACACTTATTTTACTTGTAACAGAGGCACTGTCTAGTACCCACTAAGCAAATGTAATTCATACAGAAACCCAGGGCTAATTTAGTCGGTGTCCTTTTAGCAGTTCTCTGCCCAATTTAGATTTATCCTGCTTAGTTTATATAAATTGTTTGGACACTGAATGTGCCAGCTTGAATTTGGCAAGGAAAACATGCTTTTACTATGTAGAGTCTGATTTATTTTAATTTCTATCTAATTACTTAAAAATAAGTGTTGTGATGGGAGATTCACGCTAAACGAAAAATCAAGATTTTCACCAGTAACATTTATACCAGATTTAAAGGAATCAAGAGTATTTTTTAAAAGTCTACTGCCATAAGAAGCCAAGTAGAAACTTGTACTAGTACTGAAATGATTACAATAAATATAATACGCTTTATAGTAAGGTTATGTAAACTACTTAGAAAATGTGTACAAAGCAAAGCCACCACAATACAAAGCATCAGCCACTGGTGGTATCTTCCATTCAATTCACAGACATACAACTACAGAATTCCCTATCCTCAGTACAGTAGGGATCCCAGCATCTACTCCCTACCAAAGTATATTACCATGCTGTCCTCACTCACAGAACTTCTACAATAGAAGGAAAAAAAAAAAAAAAAAAAAAAAAAAAAAAAAAAAAAAAAAAAAAAAAAAAAAAAAAAAAAAGAAAAAACCAACCAAAAAACCACAACAATAAACAACAACAAAACCACACACACAAAAGCCAAACAACCAAACAAAAACATCCAAGACTACTTCACTTTCTCTTCTGGATGCAATCCAAAACAGTTTTTGAGGTGATAAAAAAATGTTCACCCTAAAAAAACCTTCACACAATGAGTGCCACACACTCTGCACATAAATCAGCAAGAGACTACTGAGGATTGCCAGCAGAAGACCATTGATGAGCAAAGGACTGCTGTGTCACTAGAGGCTCTAATGTTTATTAAATTCCACCAAAAATGAAGCCAAAACCTTGACAAGCCTTCAGTTAACACCCACCAATTAACTTTCACATGCAACTCAAGACAACAGGAAATAAGAACCCAAGGCTCTAGTCCACTCTCTGCATTGCCTTCCCAGGGTCTCAGTCCCATGTCCTACTGGGGGTATAACCTCCTTTTTTTCTTGTCCTGCAGTAAAGAAAAATAGCTTCCAAAACCTGGCTCAGAGAAGCCATACAATCTTAATATTCCCTCCAGAAAGTTACATTAAAAAAGAAATATAAACAAAAGTTTTGGGTAGTGGGAGTACAACAGTGGTAGTCTTACAGCACCTTTAGAAATACTGTCCAATCTAGCTCATGCCATCCCTACACAACAGATAACAATCCATCATTTCAGTAAAACAGCAATGCACGTTTTCCCCACAGTGAATATTTTTAAACACACACATACCTATTTCTAAAAAATATATACATACTTTATAGTATACACAGTATACTAGTAAGTAGTAGTAAGTAGTAAGAAAAGATGGGAGAAAATGTAAAGAAGCATTTGTCTTTGAGAATGTCTCAATGGCAGACCTATAACCACACCCAGACTGTGAAAAAAAATTGGTTTCCAGAAGTGAGCATTAGACCTATAACAAGGAGGTGCACTAGATTACAACTATAGAAGACATGTGGCTGGAAGGGAGTAAATAGAAGAGCAGAGCCTGCTCTGCTCTAGCTCAAAATAGGACAAAAGTCATTCAATCAGACTGCTTGGGACTCAGGCTATAATCCTTAGTATTTTGTAGAGCATTTTGAACAAGACAAACTAGAATAACATGATGACAGACGTGCTTTGACTGCAGTATTATCCAGAGGGAAAAAAAAAATCAAAAACAACCAAACAACAAAAACACCAGGATCACATTTACAGCACAAATGAGCAACGTCAAAGAATAGAATTCACACAAAACCAAACCAAAGCAACAAATTTAAGAGCACAAGGATGACCAGATAAAAATTCAACAGTCTCAAGGGAGCTTCTGTACTGAACACTATTCACTCACATTTAACACTAAGACATTCAACTGCCCAAAGTTTGCTACTTTTTGCTGGTTGGATTTTTTTAATTGCTGGCACTGCCTCCCAATATCAAACAAACCTACTATAATATGCCTATATTAACAAAACAGAAGTCTACAAAAGTACTTCTAAGTTCCAGTCCATTTCATCCTCTTAACTGCTTGTCTAATGGCACACAACTAAGTTTTGAAAAATCTCTGAAGGAAAATCAAGGGTTTTTTCTCTGCAGTGAACTGGAGTCTCATCTATTTTCTTCAGTGTCATGCTGGCTCATTAGCTTCTTTTCCTGCACTCAAGTAAGGCCTCAGTAGTCAACTGGGAACCTCCTGAAATCTGCAAATCAAGATACAGAAATTACCATTCTAAAAGCCCTGTGCTTCCTTAGTTTCTCCTGTTTAAATGAGGTCAGTACACAAAAAACATGTTCTAGAAGAAGAAGCTAGGGTCCAGGTGAGCTGAATAATCAAAAAAGATCAATAGAGATTTCTACCTGGGTGTTCCCCCATTGCTAGCAAAACTTCCAAAGAACTTGCAGCTCAATCCACCTGAACTACCCACAGAAATGGATGACTGGAAATTCTGCCTGCCATATTTTTAAATGTGCTTTCTACAGGCCCAAGAAAAACAATCTGCCTTCCAGTATTTTCATGTTGTTCTGTCAGAAAGAAAGAAAAAAAAAAA
>VWYO01007771.1:76546-107649 GCA_013400275.1 Rhadina sibilatrix
AAAAAAAAAAAAAAGGGTTATGCTCTGAAAGAACTTCATCACTAGCCAGAACGACAACTGGGGACTACAGAGGGACTACAGTCAACTAAATTCAGAGGTACACTAAGCAAAAGGCAATGACAAAGTTTCATTATAAGAGAACAGATGATATTTTGCAAGACATATGGTATTTATTTTTATGCGTTAGTCATACAATAATACTCCAGGCCTAATTTTTCTTTAAAATACCATAGTATTTTATGTTGAGGTGTATTGCTGATATTAATTTTGTACAGTTTACCATTATTTTTGCAGCTACAAAATGACTGACTACAATTTTCAAATAGTGAACATACTATACATGGAACAGAGCATTCAGTAGACATACAGGTGTGTAGAGCACCTTTTAAAAAAAGAAAAAGCCTTGACAAAAACTATTATTGAATTCAGAGAAGGAAAAAAAATGCGAGCATATGCCAATTTTTGAGTATCTTTTACCTTTTCAATCAAATCTCCCAAAAATCTCATTATACATGAAATAGCAACAAATAACTAGCTTTGGATTGCTGCAATGACTGTCAGGTCAGTACAGAGTAGGCAAAAAGGTACTCAATAATACCACCAAAAGATTCCATCTGAACTGTAATATACCTCTGTTGACTTCATCTAAGAGAAAAGTGTTCCAAGACCCTACAGTTTTTAATATTTCATTTTTTAATATGAGAAAATGTGATGGAACACATCCCCTTTCTCAGTTCATGCAGGTTTTGACTGAAATCTACACATTATTCATGCAGTAATTTAAAGGATATTTATTTAATTAATTAATTAAAATTAATATTAACTCTCAAGTTAATTCAACAGATTCTTTGGGTGATTCTATAAGTTTTTTCATGTCTTAACCTTTGTTATTTGCCCTCCTCTTTCTCCAACATATTTTCCACTTAAAGTTCTTCAGGGCTCTACTTCATGAAAATGTCCATGTAACATCACAAATAACAATGGGAAAAGATAATCTATTCCTTAAAGGAAAAATAAAAGCCCTCCTAAAAAGCCCTTATTGCAAACCAAGGCAGAAAAGTCAATAAAAAATTATGAACTTTGCAGACACAGAAAACAAAGTTTGTTGGTTTGTGAAAGTAGCTCTTGCAGGGGTCAGCTCACTCAAGAGGGAAGACAACAGAATTTGGCTGAGGCCTCACCTTGAAGAAATGGTTTCTATCATGACAGGCCCAGCATGTGTTTAAAGAGTAAAACACCCTAATATTATTTTATGATGTTTAAACATGCATTTGTTATTATCCTTACTGTTATAGGAGCCTGTAAAGTACACTACAAGCTTTGTACACAGAACATCATTGAATAGAAAATCAAGATTAACAAAAATAAAAGTGTCCACAAATATTGCCAGAGTACAATAATAATGTTTCAGGATATATCCAGATGCTCAATTCTAGCTGCTCCTGATCCAGATAAAATTGTCTGCAAATCCAAGTACCCAGAGCCAATCACAAATCCCTATTTCTACCACCTCTACTAGTCCAGGGTCAAAAACCAGTTCTAGTTTAAAAGTTTTTACACTAATCTATTTTGTTTACATACGACTTTTTTTAAAGAAGAAATTCCCACACACTTATTTAGCTTTCTTCTTTGAAATTAGATACTACCTGCAAGAACCTTTGCAATAAACCTACTACATTCTGTTTTCAGTCCAGAAGATTTTACACAATGAGGACAGAGAATAGAGATTATTTTTTTCCAAAAAAATCTCTGCTCTCCCTTTAGGCCACCATCACAGCAGGCTCAAGGGGACACTCCAGAGTAGCTTTGCCATCTGGATTCCAGGTTGCCAAATTATTAATGCTCTTGGAAACAATGACTCCAAGCAAAGACAACAAACCTTTTAAAGAATCCTGCCACTGTTTTCTCTTGCTAGATGACAAGTGCAGCCTCATGTCAGCAAAGAAAATTCACAGATCAAGCTACCTAGAATACATGGAATCTCACACATCTCCTCTTACCCTAGCCTAGGTTAACATTTTGGATTTCACACTACAAATTCAAGATTGTCTTCCAACTCTGTATCTAACAGAGGTGACTAAGTCTGGCCTGTATCACTAACAGATTAGCAGCATGACAAATTTTTTTTCAGAGCACAGCAGTCAGAATGGTAAAAGTTTTACCTGTCGTGTAAACAAAAAGAAAAAATCACTGCTTGTGTTCCAATGCAACAGTGATTAGCTTGAACAAAGACTGAGAAAGACAGAAGCTCTTTTGAAAAGCAGTAAATGTACTTAGTTTTTTAACAGCTGCAAATATGTTTGCCATGTCATGGACTTAAATCGGGGTATATCATTACCCTGTACTGTTTCAATGCCTACAGATACTAAATATGGATCATTAAGATACAGTGATGAGGGAACTGTAACAAGCAAAAAGAAAGCATAACACTGAATAGCATCCTCACAAAAATATACAATATATGTCTACAGTGTCATTTATCCATCCCTCCCTTCCTAGTGTAAAGGACAACATTATTCTAATACTTGAGGTAGAATATTCCTATGTTAAGTTCAATTTTTAAGACTTGTAGGATGACATAAAGACACTGAAGCATTATGAATCATCCTAAGAAAATAAATATAACATTTTGTTTTCTTAAAAATCCTACAGCATTCAAAAAAGTAGACAATAATCTCTTTTTCACTTTACCATATGAAAGAACTGTATTGGGACCACCATTCATTCAGATTAAAAAAAAATTAAACCAACCATATTAAGGTGCAGCCAAATTTCCTGAAAATTATCTAAGAAAAATTAAATTATCTCTACTCTCCAACTAATTAACTATACATCCTAATAAACACAGGAAGTCAGTACAAATAAGCCAGTTGCATGGCTAGAAAGCTTCTGGAATTAAGTTCTAGCACATGACAAACAAGTCAATACATTTAATTATTTCCAAATGAAAATACACTTGAATTCTACAAACATATGGTACCAAAAAAGCCTGTACAGCATGGCAAGATACTTTTGTTATTCTACTCTGTGTTCCCATCTTGATAACTTAAGCAGGATTTTCCAACCATGTACTGTGGGGGTGGACAGAGCCCCAGTGGCTCTGCCTTGGAGAAGATAAGAAGAATTGCACAATACCTCTACCAGAGCCCTAAGATAAGAAGCAGTCCTTCAGTTACGGCGACCACTAAAAGGGCCCACAATCCTCCAGGAGATTCTATGTAGATCTGTTGCAAACTATTGGCTTTGTACCCCTTCCCCTCCCACCTCAGTTCCCCATAAAAACCCCCTTGAGTTCCCCAGTCCCCAGGGTTCCCGTCCCTGGCTTCCCTTCACTGGTAATCTTGCAATAAAGTTCCCTTATGCGGAATTGGCCACACGGACCCTCTCTCTCTCATCCCTGGGCCGGCCACCAGAGAAGGAACCTCGCAAGGGCAGGAGCTGACAATCACTGAGCTGAGAATCACGGAGCTGAAATCACTGAAGAGCTGAGAATCACTGCTCTGCCCCTCTGCTGAGGCCTTCTCTACCAGCTGAGGGAGTTGCTCTGACCCCCCAGGGTGTCTCTAACAAGATACCTTTTGGGGTGGCTCTGAGCTTCCTGGGTCCTGGCTGTGGACCCCAGCATCCAGTGTTGTACATCCAATAATGTACAACACTCATGGCCACAACCAGTTTCACGAAGAGTAAAAAGCTGAAGCACAAAATGAAATGCTAAAAAACTACACTACCTAAAATAAGATACTAAACACTAAAATACATTTTAAACATTGTATGCACTCAAGTCACTCACCTTTCCAAGCAGAACACAAAATCAGAGAGCTGAACCAAGCTCTTGTACCCTACAGTGATCAAAAGACACTCAGAGCCTATGAGAAAGCAAACAACCTCTTTTCCTATCAGTGCTCAACCACTGCAAACACTGTTCTCTTTTTGATTCTGTTCACACTGCAGAATGTATAATGCTCATTTAATAATCAGTTATTCCATATGTCATTTTTTAAACTCCTGTTTATTGTGGGTATGCAATCATATGGTTTTTGAATTCATATGGGCAAATACAGGCCACAAATTAAGAAGACTCAGGCACTCTAATTTTTTTCTCTTTTATTCTATTTCAACACAGGAGTACTTTTAACAGTTTGCCTATGTGGACACATTCATACACCTCTGTGTAGGTTCTCCACGTGGTGTGTATGGACTGGAGGAGCAGATGAACTCATTCTGCACAATGCCTATAGATAGGTCAAAAGCCAGTCAGACCCTTGACTGACCCAGACCTATCGAAACTCCCCACACACTGCTCCCACTGAAATCTCAGTTTCCACAAGAACTTTTTCAGTAATGCCCAGAGCAGGACCAGAAGCAATGGCCTCAAACTGGAAAACACGAGGCTCCCTCTGAACACCAGGAAACCACTAAGGTGAGTGAGCCCTAGCACAGGTTTCTCCACAGAGGTTGCAGAGTGTCCACTCTGGAGGATACCCAAAAGTCACCTGGACACGGATCTGAGCAACGGAACTCTAGGTGTCCCTGATGGAACTGGGGGGTTGGACTGGATCACCTGAAGAATCCCCTTCCAACCTCAGCCACTCAGTGATTCTGTGATCAGATCCCTAGAAGGGGAAGGGGATAAGAGACATTGCTTGCCACCAAGCCACACAGCAGAGGAAGAAGAAGAAACTCCCTTTCAAAAACCTGGCATTACAGCAGACTCCCTTTGCTCTCAGCTTTGGTCTCTTATATCCCCTTCTCAGTAACTGATCTTTACCTTGTCCTCAAATACCATCCCTTATTCCCCTTCCCACACCATTATCCTGTATCTTAAGATCAGTCACCCTATTAAGTTAAATCAATTTCCTACTGTTACCAGGCTTTTCATCTTTAGATACTGGTAACTTCTAAATTCCAAACAGCCATAATCACATTCAAAAAGGATTTTTTTTTTTTATTTTTTTAAGTGTATAAACATTTAAAAGTTTTTATCATTATTTGTGAAATCTTGAGTGTAACCATGAGAAGGTGACTCTTCTATTCCTTATTAGATAAGCTAACAGCACTTTAAAAGAAAACTTTGAATATTTTTTTTTTTTTTTTTTTTATTTCTAAAGTAGCTTCTTTCTCAACAATTAACTGTTTTGGCTTGAATTAAGTAAGAGTCAGAACCAAACCACATGAAAATCCATAACATAATCAGGCTGAGGCAGTCATCCAGTATAGGGAGGGTGGAGGGAAGAAAAAAAAAAAAACAAAGGCCCAGATGCATTTGACAAATGTTATAAGCAATTTAAAAGTAGGATCCAAAGGGAAAGCTTTGGAAACCTTAATTATAGGGTTCCAGACCTGTGCACTAAAAAAACCCAAACCAACAAACCCAAAAATATCTGAAGAGCTAGCACGACCAGATGTTTCAATTTATTCTTTTTGTGTCTTTGCTAAATAAACATCACTTTTTAAAAGTAAGCTTAGAAACTCCCATATATATATCAACATCTGTTCTAAACCAATAAATCTCACTTTTTATATCCAGATCTGTATATATCACAGAGTATGAGTACTGATACAGTATTCAGTATTCAAATTTACAAATTTCAAGCTGACAGCCATGATATTCATGAATGCTTTGTTTCATTTAGAGGAGAGATCTGAGACAAACAGAGAAGGATGAATTCAGTATGATATATAATGCGGAACTGGTGTTGCTCCTCCTTTTAGTAACAAATAAAACTGGCGCTGCAAGATAAACAAAAGACTGCTTAAAATGCATATGCCTTGATCTTTAAATTAATTTTTAAAAAAGACTGAAAATGAGACAAAGGATTGTAGGCAGTGGTCTTGAAGAAACAAAAAACTAAAAAACCCCACACCTTGTACAAATGCTGAACCAGGATCTAGGCTTCTTGTTTGGGGTGGGGTTTTTTTTTTGTTGTTTGTTTGTTTTTGTGTTTGTTTTTGGTGAGGTTTGTTCGTTTTCTTTGTAAATTCCTTAAACTGTTGTCTGTCTGTAAGTTTAAGGCCATATCAAGAAACCCATTTCAGTTACCCAAGCATCTCCTTCCTGCAAAAAAACCTCTTCTTCCTAAGTTTTACTTATTGAAATAAAAGAAAGCAGATTAAATCAAAAGATCAGTTCATGCAGTATCATGGATATACTAGACTTTTGCTAGTTTTAATAAAGAAGAGAGATCTGCAAACAAGAACTGATTGGTTGTTTCTAGTGCAACAGGAAAGACTGAAATAAAGGAGAATTGTAACCAAACAAAAGCCAAACAACAGAAAAAAAGATGGAGAGAAAATCAGCTGTAAAATGAAAGGCAATTACCCAAGGAAAGTGTTTCAAATCCTACATATGGGGTGGGGGAACCACTCCCTTCTGAAGTACTGCAATTCATTAGGTATTGCATGGGTGTCATTTCTTTACCACAAAACTTAGATCAGCAAACTGATACAGACTCAAAACAGATGTGAATGTAATTTAAGAATGCCAGTTGCTTACTTGGTAGGACGTTTTCAGGATTATCTGAAGGGAGCAGAAGTTTCATTAGTAAAATTGGTATTGGGATAAGCCCCAGAAAACCCTAGCCTCTTATATCCACTTTTATCACAGATTCTTGGGCTTTCTAAAATGTTTTACTTAATGGAGTTTTCTACTGTCACAAGAAAAATAAAACTACAGCTCAAGATGAAACACTTAATGTTGTTTTGTACTTAGTAAAGACTCAGCACATTCTCCCACCAGAGCCTTCAAAACTCATTTCTGGGTGATGCTATGTTGCCTTTCATAACCCTGAAAAGCACTAACCAATTCTGTTTCATGGATTAACCCTGCAGATTAATACTGATAACTGGATCTGTATATCTGCCAAGAAAATATGATTCAGTGTTCATCCACAATACTTACTTCTCTTAAGGTTTAGCATCAATCTCTGTATTAGCATGATCAGTAGGGATCTCATAAGAGTTTCTCTAGAGCAAATGAAGAAAGCGAAAGAAATACTTGCGACTGCACATTTTTCTAATAAAATTTAGAAATTATGCTTGTTATTATGTAATTTAAAGTTATCAGATTCAAATTTGGAACTACCTTTGTGTTACTGTGAAAAAGGAAATGCTACGCAACCATTTAAAGAATGGTATTTGGGACCAGCATCCTCAGCTGTTAAATATTGCTTAAATATAGATCATGGAACCTGTTTCGCAGTTTAGTTAAATTTAAACTTGAAATGTAAGCCTTGGAAAAAAGAAAAAAAAAAGATATTTGATCATCTGAACCAGTTAAATACTGGCAATACTGTTTTTCATTATCCGGATTTCAGCAAAACCCTGAGTTATATTTGTATCCCAATCTTTACTGCACTAACATCTCTCTTAGTTCCCATCTTCTTGGGCCACAACAACTTGATAGGCAAATCAATTTGCACCAGAGCACACAAGGAAACAGGCACTAAGGCTGCATTCCATCCAGGCATTACTTTTTATAGAAGATTCTTCAGCACTCATATTTTTCTCTACATAGCTTTATCCTGAAAAAATATATAAAATTGAGGAATCCAAATAATCACCTATCCTCTTCAAAATAACTACAAATTTTCCCTTTCTGGCATGATACCTTTAAAACCCAGCATATGATGATTATGATAATGATAATAATAACAATAATAATCACATTAATGACTTCAGTAATATAATTACTAATTCTACAGGTCAAACTATAAACTTCACATTAGTGAAGACATTAAGATCTTGTTAACTTGGATAGCATTCATTTTAAGAAAGCAAACCAAAGTTAAAGGGCTTATGTTTCTACCACACGTGCTGAGTTTGTCTATACAGAGTAGTAACAATGAACTTTTCAACAGATACAATATTATTCCCTGCAGCAACTCTAGCACAACCTCCCAAGTCTGGTTCATTGCTTCTATATATAGTATTTTTACTGTATTAAATCCCCTTCCATATGATCCAGTTCCATATAGCTTTAAACTCTGCTTTAGGGATTAAACAGCAGAGTATTGCATGAATAAATGGCCATCTAAGCAGATTAAACCAATGCTGCAGTCAGAATAATATGAATTACTTCTTCCTGTACTTCTTTGAACAGCAACAACTGAAAAACAGACCATTGTACTACCCCACACTAATAATGATCACCTTAAATACACCGTAGTTTGCAGAAACAGACATCATGCCTTGCATGTCAGCCTCAGTAATTACAAGCAAATTTCAGTAACAGCATAATCCAAGAGTTCTTGGATCAACTGGTATAGCAATAAGAGGAGAGCATAAAAAAAATGTTCAACTGAGCGTAAAGAATTTTTCTCATGTTCCCTTCATGCTACTTGGTTTGTGTGCACTTCAGATATAGGAGAAATGGCAAAGAAGGTCAGCTGGTAAAAAAATGGTCACTGAGAAACCCCACAATTCCAGCAACAGCTATAAAGCCCTGTGATAAAAATCAAGACACTGGCAGAAGTGTCTCGGCAGAAAGAGATTTCCTAGTTACTTGGACAAGCTCCACCAGCACTTGCAAACTAAGGACACTCCATAAGCTCAAACAGGAGCAACCAAGAGTGAGCCAATTTCACAATGTAAGGGTAACACTGCACTCCCTCCCCTTGCAGTCTTACCAACTTTAGACTGGTAGTGGCAAGACACGAAGAATTCTGACAGCTTCCGATTAATGGGAGTTCCCAAATTCTCCTTTTCTTCTAAGCTTGTAAATTGGGAAAAGGTATTTATTTCTTCAGTGTGCTTCACAACCCACCTGATGGCAATCTCACAAAAAATAACACAGCTTGCTCATGACTAGAATGTTTAGCAACTCACATGTCTGAGATGAAAAACAAGCACAAAGTTTGCTGTCATGGACTCTCATTCACTTTCATCATCATGATCAAATCAGTAAAATTCTGATGTTCTTCTTTTCATTTTGTTAACTCAGAAGATTAATCCACGGAAATAGAAAAGAAGCAGAAGATTACCAATGAATTAGAGAGGAACTGCTCAAGAGATAATTAACTAACTGCAGGCTGAACAATGCATTCATGAGACTGAAAAGGATACGGTACTGTGTTTGATCAGATTAGGAACTGCTGAGCAACATCTGTGAACTTCACTCAAGGCTGAGGGAGAAAAAAATACTCGAAAATCTCCTCAGTTATCCAAAGCACTTGCAGAATCCAAGCAACATTAGCAGGGCTCATCTCAAGTTGCGGAACAGAAATTTCTTTTCTTTCAATTTTGAAAAACCAAATGAAGTACAACAACCAGTTCAGTGATGTACAGATGCAGATAACTTTTCAATGTTATTTGAAGAGAGTTATGGGATTTTATGAGGTATTCTTATACACAAATATGTTGAACTTTCACTTTTAAAAACACCTTTACTTAGTAAACATCCAAAACATAATAATGAGGGCTTTTTTTTTTTCTTAATTGCTCTAAGAATCAAAATAGTCAAAGTTTTTGAATCAAAAACCTAAGAGGCAGTAGAGATTGTGACTGCACAAGCCCTCAGCTTGAGACTGGCAACAGCAGCTCCAGGAATGCTGGAGTGTTCAGGGCGGTCTCTTGAGTCAGCAGGTACTGCCACTTTCCAATATCCTACACTAAGGTGTCAAGGACTTCAGGCAGGTGACCAGACAGGGATCTTCTCAGTCTTTAAGTGTCTGACACAAGGGTGGGAAGAAGATCAACCCAGATTCTTCTTGGAGGTGTCCCTGAAAGGACAAGCAGAAGTGGGCATGAACTGACACAAAGGAAGAAGGCCTGTCTAAGGCAACAGTGGCTCTGAGGAGGGCTCCCAACTGGAGCAGGCTGCTCCCAGAGGCTGCAGTCTCATGTCAGAGATACTCCCAAGGATCAGAACATGGTCCTTGGGCAATCTGCTCAGTGTGGCCCTGTTGGAGAGAGGGGGATGGCTCTCCAGAGGTGCCCTCCAGCCTCAGCTACTCTGTGATTCTTTGACACCTTTGGAGTTATCTCAAACGACACCGCACAATGTTTCTGAGGGTATTAGACAACAACAGGAAGCAAGCATCCAAATTCAAGAGAAGAGTGCAAAATTTTATTATCTCTTGCTTGTTTTGTGGTGTCCATGTTTTAATGCCCACATTTTCATTTGCCACAATCCTCTTTAGCCCTGACATATTCTTCACTCCTGCCCACATTTCAAGGCAGCTAGCAGTTTTCTAAACATTGTTATCCATACATAGTCCCTTCAGATGTGCCTAAATTAAGAGTTCTTAAACTTTGTACTGCTAATCATGGCTCAGATGCCTGTTTTTGCAAAACGTGAATTGTGTGTTCCCTCTTTCAATGCAGCATGAAGTGTTTCCTGAACTTTCAGATGTCTTTATAGCTCTCTAACAGAAAAATTTAAAAGAAAAAAAATATAACTTTGCTTCTTTATTCCCCACACCTGCTACATTAAATTAACCAATTTGTTATGTTATGTCAAAGCAGTTACTTTAACAAACAGAAATACAAAAACGTCTGAGAATTCAAGGCATAGACCAGCAATTTCAACTTTTGTTTTGAAATAGTTTCAATGACCCAACACCAAAGCTCTAATAACACTAAAGCAATAGGCTATTCACTTAAAATCCCTATCAGAGGCTACAGCAATGAAATTATTTTACCAGGCTAGCTTGCTTTATTGTAAAAAAGCAATATGAATTGTGCCTTCTTCCTTTGGGACAATGAAATGAAAGAGAGATACAAGATGGACTTTAACTCCCCTTGAAGAAGTTGCATACAGCCTGAAACTACTCTTCAAGTCATTCTAGGTTACCTGTGCCTCACCACTGGATTACACCTCATTTTTTTGTTTCATTTGTATAGCAAATGATTTATTAGCTGCTTATCCTCTACTCCATATTACAAAAAAACGCTGTCAAGTCTAAAAAGCCAAGACAGAACACTGTGGAATGTAACTAAGAGAATACAGTGAAAACATGCAACAAAATCTCAGACCTATAAGCAGGAAAATAATCACACTTAGAACTGAACATAAAAATGCATCACTGACTTGGGTTCTCCATAGGATTTTAGTCTTAATTGGCTGTGGAGATGCAGAATGGATGGAGAAGAGTTTACCACTTAGAGCACCAAAGAAGAGAAAAGGTCTCAGTGAGAAGTTACTGAAAAGGACTAGACTATGCATTTCCAATCCCACAGGAACAACAGGTTTTAGCCTTTTCATTGTTTGCTTAACTCTACCCATAATTATGATTTCTCTGGAGTATACAAGTATACTAAGCAATAGTTGTTGAAATTTAGAAAGGATGGTCTCCTATAATCAAGGAAGAAAGAGTGGATTCTGTTCTCTCTCTCCTGCTCATCACACTGGATGAGACTCCAGGGAAAACTTGCTTACAAGGTCCCTTCTCATATCCTTCTCCCATTTCAGCACACAGGGACAGCCAGCCCTGGCACAGTAAAAAACACAGCCCTAAGAAAATTAAATTTAAGTTTTTTAACTCTGTTTCAAAACTGATGCCTGCTATACTTACCTTTAACAATTAGAGTGACATGGTACAATTCAAAGGCTACCTAATTACATCCACATATCAAAGAACTGCTCAACAGCTTTTCCTCACAGACAGACACTTGAGGAGAAAAAAGCCCTAGTACAAGCATGTCCATTTATAAGTATCATGTGCCTATTATAACATTTAATATTACATCAAATAAAAGAATATAAATCAGGGGAGAGAGCTAATATTTGCAGTCCTTTCCCCAGGTACATAATTGAGTATAACTGGCATTGAAACAATTGCCTCTGACCTGCTTACGGTTCTTCCATCATGATGATTTAATTCATCATAATGAATCTTTTTAATGTTTTCTCTTTCTCAGAATTCCTGAGGTTTTCAGGAACCTCAAATTCCCCCACTGTGTTAAAAAAAATGTGATCTATTTATGGCATCTGCTAGATGCTGACAGACAGGATGGTGTCCAAAAATTATTTTAGTGCACCATGGTCCCAATACAAAATCATACTAGACCAGGTAGAGGCAATAGTAAAGACCTCTTCCCATGATCATCTGCCCATAGTTTATGAATCTGTCTAAAACACATTGCTTTAGTCCATGTTAAAAATGCAGTATGCAAAATCTCATTTAAGAGTCAAATAACTTCAATTAGGGAATTCCTCAACTATAATTCCTTGAGGATTTTTTAAGGCAAATACACTGTTCACCATTAGAAAATGGAAAGTAACTTGCTATCACATTCAATCTTTCAAATATTTGGGAGAGATGAGAACAAACACTCAAATCTTCCCATTTAAAACAGAACCATCATAAACCCAGTAATTCACACAGTGAACAGCCAGGCATAAGATTCACAGCCTAAGCAAAGGCTAACATTAGTACTTCCAAATCTCTTAATAAAAAAAATAAAGCCAAATGCCTATTTATTACCCACTTTCCGATTAATTAGCAGGGAAAGATACCATCACTGTTCCTCCTCTATTTGCTCCTAGTACTGGCTCTTCTACTTCCCTTGATATTCACCTTGTGCTTTACAAAGTCTCCTCACATATACCAATGCAGATTCTAAATGAAGAAAGTAAAAACTCTAATCTGTGACACTAAAAAATGTACCTGCTAAATATGGAATCAGAGTAGGTATCAACACAGCTAGGTTACCAAATCCTTCCAAAAATCCCTCCCTGATAAAAAAGAATACAGGCAGCACGTTCAAATAAAATATTATGCATTTTTCATTAACCTGGGATCTGTTTCTTTAAAATAAGGGGTGGAAGCTACATATCTTTAGATGCTTCTTATTTCTTTAAACCAAAAGTGAATCATTAACACTAGTAAGACCTGCAGACCACAGGTATTCCAAATATTTGTGGCTCTACTCACACGGCAGGAGTCTATATATGAAGTATTGCCATCTGCCTAAAAAATGGAGCTTTACTAAGATCCAACCTTTCAAGAACAGTAAAAAGGTTACACTTGACTGACCACAAGTCTACCAAATTCAGCATGTGGTTTCTGTCAACAGCCAGGAGACAATAACGAGTATAGCATAAAATCACTACAAGCAGGAAAGGACAACCCGTAACACTCTCCCAAAACTCTCCCTATACAGACACAGCCCCTAAACACAGCACTGTTCTCACTGTTGTCGAGTGAGATAATCACTTTCTCAGATCTAGATTTCAGTGCAGCCCTGTTTTGAACATTTTGACAAACCAATGTTTATTTAACAAAATACCCCAGAAACTAAAAGGAGCATAATATCATGCCATGTTGACGACAAGACGGTTGTAACAAGAAAAGTAATTTAATACAAGAACAATCTACCAAATACAGATTTGCAAATGAAACCTAGTTTAACTCAAACTTGATGTTATCACCCTCACACACAAATTTCTGGATGGATCATAAACTGATTTGTGGTGGACTAAGGCAGTTCATTACAGTAGTTACTCAAGGTCTTAAAATCTATTAGCCTTACTTAGCAGTAAAAAGAATATTGCACTACAGAACAGAACAAGCTAAAAAGCAAACTGCCTTAGCTAACCAAAAGTCACCACAGTTAATTGAAAATGACTGACTAATAAATCAGCCATATGTTCAAGATATTTTTTTTTCTAAAAATGTCACATTCATTACTGAAAGGCCACAAAGTATGTACCTTATTTGAAGAACCTAAAGTGGGTACTTGTTAACAGAAAAGGTTAGGATGCCAGAGAAACGAATACAGGGCAAAAGGATTTTTCACCCACAATAGCTCACATGAAGTGTAGAACAATTAAAGCATTCCATTCTACCATGTCTTTAGACTGCTTTCACTGAATATTGAAAACACTGCTAAGTGGTACCTGTCTGAAAGAACACAGGAACCCAGAGATTTCAAAAACTATTAAGTTGTAGCTGTACTCACAATTTATCTGTGTTCTTATGACTTCATCTAGTCAGGAGTGATTACTCTCATTTTACCAGAGTGCTGTTTAAGTGTAGCAATCCAGCCGTAATGAAAAATGTGAACTGTGGGAGCTGAAGAGAGAGAGAAAGGAAAATATCCCACTTAGTGCACTTATATTCAAGGTATACAAAGTGAGTTTGCCCATCATACAAAACTGCGACGAGCTGCTGACTTCTGAAGGCAGAGAGGCCCTGCAGAGACATCTGCCCAAATCAGAGGGCTGGGCAACCACCAACCCCTATGAAGTTGGACAAGGGCATGTGCCAGGTTCTGCACCTGGGATGGGGCAATCCTGTGCTGGGGAGATTTAGATTGGATATTAGGAAAAGGCTCCTCACCAGAGGGTGGCTGGGCACTGGAACAGGCTCCTCAGGGATCACAGCACTGAGCCTGGGATGTGTTTGGACAGTGCTCTCAGGCACATGGTCGGATTCTCAAGGTGTCCTGTGCAGGGCCAGGAGCTGGACTCTTATGATCCTTGCGGGTCCCTGCCAAATCAGGACATTTTATGATTCTAATAATTCCCTCTCTTCCTTTCAATTGCTTAAAAAATGAGCAGCTTTTAATGCTGTGAAATTCTCATTTAAGTTTACTAGCAGAAACAGAACATCCACTGTCTGCTTATGCCTTCAAACAATTAATTTACCTCTTTCTTTTTCCGTTACAGATTTGTAACATCAAAAAACCCTACTACCTTTTGACATTAGTCTTTTGAAATACACTACTGTAAGACTGATCTAATAGCTATTAAGTGTAATTTTATCAGTTTAAATTGAACTAGAATGGAAATTGAATAGGGTGTTTTCAGTAGTTTAAGAAGTGCAGATTACTTGATACATTAATCTCAACACTCATTAAGGGTTACAATTAAATTCTTTTTTAATATGGAAGTCTTCCTGAGAAGGCAAAGACATTTATTTCTGGTTTGAAAGCATTTCTTTACCTGATACAAAAGTACAGAACAATATGGAACTACCATCCTCAATATTTTCTGATCTCCTTCAATTTATTTCCATTGATTAGTAGACAAACATGATTAACAACAGAATTCTACACTCACCACCAAGCAAAATGCCTTGTAAAAAGAACTGATCCTAAATAATATATTTTCTTTACTACATCTTATACCTGCCATAAATATGCAGCATGAACAAGTATTATACAGACCCAGTAGTAGAAAACGTAAGTAAAAGACTAATACTGAAGACACTGTCACATGATCTTCTACTGTAAAATAAACCCTGTAGCCAGTAACAGTGAATTTTCATTTTCAGGCAAGTATAGAAAGCACGAGTTCATATGTGTATGATTTCCACTTATAACATATACCTTTACAAAAATCAATAAGCTTTAAAATCTTAAAATCTGATGTTAATTCCACCATATATTAAGACGTTAACCACCAGGAAGTGCAGCAGAATAACAGTAGAGCTTCCATATGTAGAAGATGACTAACAAAGCAGAACTTCCTACACCTCCCACCCACCAGCAGAGCCTAGCAAATAGTTTGAATTTTACATATAGGTATTAGTCTTCTAGAGATGAATGATTTCTTGCATGTTCCCCTCTTTCAGAGTACCTGATCAATGCATTACTGTCTCATCTGAAACAAGAATCTAAGCATCAGCTTCAAATCAGTTAATTTGGGATAGACACCTTGCATTGTTCTATGTTTTCTGGGATATTTGACAGGAAATAGGACTTTGGGGAATAGTTCTATTTTAGTATTTCATTTTATTACTGTCACCATTACAGATAAGCTATCATAGTCACATTTTTAAACAAAAATACCAAGGCTAGAGTGTTTTTAGTCCTCAAAATGTGACTGTGTATTGCAAATATCTAAAGGTAACTGTTAGAACATCAGCTGGAATAAAAGACAATTAGCTAAGTAGTTTCAGTCCTTTTTTTTTCAATTGATAAGACATAGTTCACTACAATTTTCAAATGATGTTTTCTTAATACTTCAACTGAAAAGCTTCAAAACCCTATTTGAGGAATAAAAGTAGGCAGAGAAAAAACCAAAAAGATTAAAACCCCACATAACATACTAAAGACTTAAGATCATCTTACATTTATATACACACATATATATACACAGTATTTCTCTATCATACAAGTGGACTGTTTATAAGAATAAGGACATTTATAAGAATGTAACACTGCCTAAGGAAAAAATTAAAAGAGGTAGGCTTCACTTCAGGGTTACAAATGGCTTGAAACTTCAGAGAAACAGAAATGGAGTGAATTGAGTTTAAGCTTTTTTTCTCTCTAGTGAAAATGAACATAAATGATTTGCAGACTGGACTTTTTTCTATTTCTATTTGATACAGCACACAACTGCATCTAAACATGAAGTTCTTAAATGGTAAAGAAACCACAGAAGTGTAGATCTTGATATTTCAGCACTTCTTCCCAACCACAATTTTTCTTTTCTTTCCTCTCTCTAATTTCCTGCAACATATGCAGAAGTTCTCTCCCAAAATTTCAGAACTGTAGAAGCCTATCAAACAGAATAACCCACACTGGAAAGCCCAGGAACTACAGAGATTAGGCTGCCTGTAAAACAGTGCAGAAGAGCAGATCTCATTAAAAGTGTATTTCCCACTGGTGAAAAAGCAAGTTAGCCTACTGTTTCTGAATGACAGTATTTTAAAATATGTTTATAGATGTACTACAGCAACACACTTCCCCCTCCTCCCCCTCCATGTCTCACAAGCAATGCTTCAATGCTTCCCCTCTTGGTATATCCACATCCTATCACCTAATTCATCAATTATTGCTTTGCTTTTTATTTTCTTTATTTTTACATAAGTGCAACAGAACTGCAAAGCTAGAAATGTAAAGTTTATGTAATTATGACTTTAATTACTACTTAAGTCTTCCAGAGAAAATTATTATTGAAATCATAGTGGGGCTTTGCATCCCAGTTAGAAGAACAAATGCATTGTGCAGTTGAATAGCTTTAATTTCTTTAATACAAATGGCCAAAACAGTGAGGGACATTACTAGAACTTTAGGGAGAAATGACAATTATCACTGAATAAAAGAGCTCAGCATACCTCAGTATTCTACCTTAAAAGCAGTCTACAACCTAGGGAGACTTTCTGTGTTTGGTTTCTATTCAGTATTCTTAAATGCTGAACTAAGAACTCCATTATCAAAAAGGGGAAAATGGAGGAGTTACAAACAACTTCCTTTGTACAGAGACAGGTGCAGGGACACTGAGAAGTGCTCAGAACATCCCACCTCACATCACTGACAAAGCTGAAAAATCTATCTAAAATGTCTTCTCAGTATAGGCACCAGCAAAACTCATTTCCACTTCACCTTCTGGTACAAGTAGAATAGTTGGAAACTATTGTTCACATCCTCCAGCCCTGGTTCCATTAAGCTATGTCCCCGCTGCAAGACATATTTACAACAGAGGGACAGTTAATAGCATTACCAGGTAACTGGGGAAAATTATGTTGTTTATTTTGCAAAAGGGCTACTTGATTATTACACTGTTTAACTAAAAGAATCATGACAAATAAGTGCCAAAGAAAATACTGACCACTTTTTTTACCTTAAAATTGTACAGGCAACAGCATATGAACAGTGGGAAATAAAAGAATAAAGGCACCACCCTGATCAGAGCCAAGCAATAAAGGTGAAAACCACATAGCAGCTTCAGATACAGCCCAGAATATTCACAGTTTGTACCAAGAAGCATAAGAATGCTACAGATTTCTGTTTTCTCAAGGTTTACTCCCATTTGTATTTCTCTACCTTGTTTCATAAACCTCTTAAAGGAACACATGCAAAACAAGGCAATTAGATAAGCCCATTCATGGAACCCAAAGTATATTTTCAGATCATGCTCAGCACAACTCCTTATACAACACAGATTTTTTTTTTTCCCCATTCTTTCCAAATTTAATATATTTTATTTACTCCACTTAATAACTTTGAACAATTGGTCAGTCATTTATACCACAGTACACAATGCTTTATTAGCTAAACTCCTTTAAGGAACAGGGGCAGTGTATTATATCCCACAATTCTAGTTGACTTTTAAACAAAAAAGCTCAGACTACTAGTTAGGAAACATGGACTCTCAAAAATGCTGATAGAAAATATACAGCTTTCACCATCGAACAAATATAGGTAAGTAACTCTTAATTACCCAACACTTTAACTAAATCTGTCTCTCACTACCAAAGGACAAACTCCTGCTTTTATCTCAATCTTCTGTTATGAAAGGAAAAGAATCATAAGGATGTATATTTAACAGTGTTTAGATTTTAATTCAGGTATGCTGGGTTCACAGTGTTTTAGGAGCATAGTAATGAACCAAAATTAGCCTTAGTCAATGACTGCACCCCAGAAATTACTCATCTGGAATTTAGTCCAGTTGCTACCTTGACTTATATTCAACCTGTTTTTAGCACTCCAGTTACAGCTGCACCATAAATAGCTAGCCCTGGTACGCGCAGTTTTCTGCCCCCCCACTACTGACATCTTAACTTGAAATCAATTTGGAAACTTATTTTATATGTTTCTACTTCAGAAGCATTACATTTCTCTTAGGTACTGCACTGCAATTGATCAACTCCTGCTTTCGTTTTTTTTTAGATTAGGTTGAGCTGTTTCTCCTCTTCCTTTGGTTTTGCTTCTAATTAAATGGCAGCCTTGTTTTCCTCAGATGGAATTATTAGAAAACATCTTGAGTTACAATAAAAGTGATAAACACAACATCCATTACTTTATTCTGAATTGTAAAGGAACAATATTTAAAAGAGAATGTCTATTTGTCTTCATTTAACCAGAGAAAATGGAAAAAGACTTATCAAATTGAAGTATTTCAGTATGTACATACTCCAGATGACTTTCCTGAACACTATTTAAAAATATTTCTTCATGTTCCAGTAATCCCTATACCTTTCGGAAAATTTCTCTTCAGCTCACATATTCTGGAGGCATATTTAAAAAAACAACAACAAAAACCAAGCAAACAAAAACAATCAGGAGAAAATAAGCTCTTAGCATGGTATTATTTGTTACTTAAATATTCCATTAAGGCATTCTGTAATTTAAAATAATCTGATTCTTGTAACAAACAATTTAACAGCTTGATTTATAATAAAATTGTAGAGCATTAACAGTGTATTTTGTACATTTTTGTACTCATAATGTCAATCTTAAAGCACACACCACAGGACATTATCTAGCCTACAGACACTTAGGTGCTCAGCACCATTTGCTGTTCCACCAGTAGCCCTACAGAACCTAAATGTGAGCACACACCACACTGCAGTAATATCTTTGTGCTTTTGCTTGCAGCATGTAACTAGACAGAAGCAGGGTTATCAAATGTTGAAAACTATCTCAGCTGTTCCTTACAGATTCAAACTTCAGGTGAAAGCATACTATGATGCATTTCTACTGTGGTACTATGCCAAAAATCTGTTCAACTACCAGGCATTAAGCAAACATTAAGCAATTCACATCATGTTCAAAATTATTTCTGATTTACAGCAGAGAACTTCACCACCACAGTCAGCCACATGTAATTTAATCTGTCCTGCAGTTCCTCAATAAAATGGCAAAGTCTATTAGAGAAGGAAAAGGAAGTTAGGAAAAAATTTACCATGCATCACACAAATGTAATTGATCCTAGAGGTCCATTTTAATCTTTATCTATCATTGCACCTCAAATAAGATCCACTTATTTCAGCTTCACTGGTGGACTGGATTTTCATCCCAAGAGGTATGAATGAGCCATGAAATGATTTTTAAAAATGTAAATTAACATTCACAAATATATATGTTACATACCGAGCTGTCAAATCCCACACTTTAAACATCAAACTGAATCTGCAGCTCCCTAGTTTGTATCTTTAGCACAACATATTCTCTCAAATATTAGCAACACAGCACAAGGACTGCTATAAACAATGTAATGCCATACTTGCATTATACAGTGGTATAATGTTGACCTGTGTTCCACCTCAAGCAGGAACACTCCAGGTCAGTGGGAGCCCTATCCACAGGGGTAACTTCTCACCACAGCCTTGTACCAGACCCTTCTCCATCACGTGGCCCAGGATAATGCACACAGTCTTCCAGATGACCCAATACATGGCTCTCTAATGTCAGGGCTCCACAGCAGATGAAAGATCTGTAAATATGCTCAAAAGAATAGTCTCGCTTTCATCCCTGCTTCCATTTCACTACTGCAACCCAGCTTGCACTATTTCATTCTCAGCACTGCATGCAAAACCAGCTCTAAGGGTAGGAAATATGCCATATTTTCCTTTCTAAGTACTAGTTACATTCACAACAGGTTGTAGAAAGTGGAAGTGGTCAAGTCATTCACCTGTACAGCAACTTCCAGAAGCAGGAATTACCTGGGGGTCCCATCATACAGCCCTTATCTTTGAGATTCAACAGTGTAAAAACACATTCTTATTTTCATGCATTACATTCATGCATTCATTACAATAGTTTCATGCCCTACACCATCAACCTTGTTTATTCAATATTAAAAGTTATTCCCCAAACTTGGGGATCTGAATGGTTTTGGATTGCTAAAAGTGCACGGGACCTGGCGATTTGGTGGGAACTGATAGGTTGTAACTATTTCTGCATCACACAAATTACAAAGATCTAAAAAAATCATCAAAATATCATAAAGTGAGCAAGAAAAATTCCAAAACACTTTGATAGTCACAAAATTACAACTGTTACTAATAAATTCTTTTAAAATCTGAGCCATTAAAAAGGTGTAAGAACTAGTTTTTTTGAAAATTACCCACTGATTTTAAAGTGGGAAAGTAAATTTGCTAGTGTAAACTGTTTATTTATTTTTAAATAACTGAACAACCTCTTCTCACTAGCATTGAAGATTTATGTAGACTAATTCTTTAAGGGCAGCATACCTCCTCTTAGTTAATTTCTTTGAGGAGCAGCGAGATAACAAGCTTGATCTGCCTTCCATTATTCTCAGTGAAATAGCCAACAATAGCTCAAATGTTATTTTAAGGGACTATAACTGGAACAGTCAAACAAAAGGTCACCCATTTTACTGGTATGGAAAAATACAGGATAGGCCTCCCAGGGCTGTTCAGTAGTTTGTATGATCAAAGGCGAGCAGACTTTGACCTTAATACAAGTATCTTCCTATCTCCCCTCATCCATACATATTATCTGCAATAAGATTTTAGTCACTGTTTTTTTACAGTGATTTATATAAACAAATGTGATTTATCTCAGAAGAAAAAAAAACCCAAACAAACATCTCCAAGCATCCAAACTTACAGTTAAAACAATCCTAAGTTTCAAATACATTAATTACAAATATACATGGATTTTTTTTCTGTGAGTTACATCACATATTTGATACTCACATTATTGAGTCAGCAGAAGCAACTGAAAAACAACTAGGTTAATAGATGGAAGGCCATGCCTTTCTTTTTTTCAGATATGTTGTTCACTCACAGAGCTTTAGGCAACTAAAACATCAATGTGTATAGAATTTACTGAAACAGATTTAATGATCTCCAAATGACAGGAATAGCTATTTGCTTGGGAAAAGCAGAGTCACGGTTCACCTTCTGAAAAGACTGTTTTGTTACTATTATTGTGGGCATCCCACACTGTCACCTTCGTACTGAAATCTGTTTTTATTTATACCAGTAGTAAAGTTTTTAAAGAGAGCAACACATTTCTTGCACTGAAGCTACAGATTTCTTTAAATCCTAAGCTGAAAAAAATCGTTTGAGCCCTCCAATTTTTTAAAGAAAGATTTCAATTATTTCAATTTGATTTGCTGTGCTACAGCACCTCTTTTCTCTCTAATCCCCCTGATTTCTATATATGAAGTTCTATGTTTGAAGCTCCTCCTGGCTGGCTGACAGCCTTCTTCCTTCATCAAGTTCATATTTCTGTCACTGACTTTATAGGATATGCATAACCTCTTACCCACGTACATCAGATGATGTTTTCTATGCCACCTATTCCTCCTTGCTCTTGATGATGGGTCTAAGCTCAGCAGCTGTTTCCCTGACTCCCTTAAAGAAAATTGAAGGAAAATCTTTAAAAACCTAAGTTAGACCATCAAACAGGTCCCCCACAGTAACTCTGGGTCCCATGACCATCCCTGAGAATACATATCCTTGCTTCCCACCTAGAATAACATCCCCCAATTATCATCACTGTGACTTGCATCATGCACATGCAATAACCTACTGCAGCAGCATCATCATCAACTCTCCCACTTTCCATCTGACCTTCCCTATGCACGCTGGCCTAGCAAAAGGCAGCAAATGCCATGGTGGTTATTACTACAGTCCAGTCACAGTCACACAGACTGGGATTCCCCATTTCTTGCCCAATCTCTTCTCTAACCATCTGCCTGTTTCTGTCAGACCTGTACATGCATGCAACAAGGCTGGAGAACACGGCCCCTCTGCCAAAGTCAACTAGGAATTGGGCAAGCAATTCAGAAGTTACTGGCAGGGTGGGAGGACAGGCTAATGGACAGATGGATGGACAGATGGAACAATTGCATAAGCAACCTTCCCTCTAACTAAAATAAAACTTTGAAGTCCCACCTGTTCCACAAAGCATTTCATCAGCACTAGCCACGCCCCACTTCAAGGTTTTCTGTTTTATAATAGGCTATACTGCATAAAGTAGTAGCTTTAGTCTGTAGACTTACCGGATCAACACATTACTGACTGTACATCACGATGTACAGCCACAGAGCTCCATAAATAACTGTCTTTAAACACAAGCTGTACCCAAACAAGATTTCACAGTTAAGGAGAAAAAGAATGGTTGCATAAAAACATTATATGGCATGTAATTTGAAACATCTTTTGAAGTAATCCAGCAAGGAAAGGAGAAAGAAAGCAGGAGCTTTTAGGGTAGGGTTTTTTCAGGTTGTCCATTTTTTTTTTCTTGGGGGGGAGGGGGGTCTGTTTTGTTTTTCAAGAAGTACGAAAAGAAGTAGAGAAGTAAAAATAAAGACTACTACCAATTAAAGGATCTGCAAAGGCGTCTTGCATCTCAACAGCCTAAGATTGTGTGAAGGGATAGAGAAGAAGCTGTGCTAGATGAACAGATGGATCAGGAAAGTGTGAAGAGGTCCATAAGGTAGACACAAGTTTTTAAAGCATGTAACTTCTGAAGCCAGCACAGATTCAATGTAGGTGTTTTCATAAAAGGATTAGTTAAGGTCAGGGGATTTGGGTGTTTCTTTGTTTTCTTGGGAAAAGCTTATAGATGTAGGTAGGAAACAGCATCCCATGTGTACTTGTCTGGAGTGGCGGATTTGGGAATGCTCCATCCCTGTCCCACATGTGAGGCAAGGAAGACTGGAAGCATTTTTGCAGAGGTTAAGCAAACAACCTGCTGTCAACATGGTGGATGTGGTAGATCAAGAGTAGAATCAAAAATAGAGGCAGATCAGAGCCAAGAGAAAAGGGGGGAAAAAAGCCTGCCTACACCAAAGACATTTGTTTTGTTTTAGTCAGAATTCTCTTTTTAAGTGCTCAAGAGAAAAAAATGCAGTGGTGTCATTAAAATGACCTGAGCAAGCGTGTGTTCCCCGGAAAAAGAATAATAATTTAATTTCACATGACTTCTTCCAACTGACATTTTAGGAAAAAACATACTTTTAGGAAAATACTGCTTTTGAGCAGAAGGTTTACCTAGAAAACCTCCTGAGGGCCCTTTTCCATCACTGATGTTAATTATCACTTCAAAATACCCTACGCAATCCTAGTAAAAACAGCAGTAGAAAGTTGGAGAGGGAGTATTCTATATTTATTAATAGATTCATCCCCATTTCAGTAAACACCCATCTTGCAATAGAAAAGGTTATACTTACTTAAAAGTAGTGTACGTTCTGAGGCTCACAACTGAAAATTAGTAACAGCTACTCTCATTGCTATGACAATTGCCTAGTTTTTGACTAACAAACAGCTTTAACTTTTGGATAAACAATCCAATATATAAATAACCCAACCGATAAGCACAATAAACCGTTTTTCTTCTCAAATGGAATTAAAAGCAAACTTGTTGTAATGTATTATAAACTTATGCCCATGTCCTGTTCATCATCATTACATTTATATTTACACAACACAGAAAACACTGAAGAGCTTCCAGTAGGCCTACCAACTACTTTGAACAACATCAACTTGAAATATCAATTGAGATGTGTTAAAAATAGTTTCATATACTATACAAGCTGCTACATGTTTTGACAACTTGAAGATTTCTTCAACTCTAAAAGGGTTCACAAAGTCAGATGGGCCTTAATCCTGCATGCACTCCTGTATAAGCAATGCAACTGAAGTTAAACACGTGCTGAACGCACCATGTGCACAAATATTTGTAGACAGGGCTTAAGTGACTCTGGGAAATAAACAAAATGCTGCCAAGTGTTTAAAAAAAAAAAAAAAAAAAAACCACAAAAAAACCCAACAAACAAACAAACAAACAAAAAGCCAGAAAAAGAAAATTTTCCTGCAGTTTGTTTTTAGCTACTGGAAAGTTCTATTGGACACAGCAGATTAACAGGAATTCAGAACAAGTGTAAAATGTCTGACAAGAAGAGCTTTAGGAACAGCTGACTATGACATGCCCCCACCTTCCATGCATCTCAGTTTTGCTATTAATATTTCTGGTAATAGCCAAAAATGCAGCCTACAAAAAACAAACAAACAAGAAAACCCTTAAAACCAACCAACCCCCAAAACAAAACAAACAAAGTCCCCCACTCTCACCATCTTGAAAGAAGCAGAATGACCAAACTACACTTACTCATAGAAAATGCCCGTGAGGAACCTGCAATTAACATGATATGCTGCAACATGCAAGATACATTAAATCCCAGTGTGCCTGGCAAGACTAAGAGCCAGCAGAGGGTAAGTACCCAAATCCTTCCAGCAGACTTTTCAAGTTTGTCTACTACAGATCTCCCACCAGAACATCATCCTCTTCACCATCACCTAGAAATGCATCCAGATGAAAAGGGAGAGAAGAGCAGCACACACCACCATGCATCATGATTTCTGTAAGCAGGAATGCAACACTTGGGGCACACTGGACCTTCTGCTCTACCAACACCAGCATAATGCTGATGTATGCTGAGGCAAACACAGGGAGCTTCTGAGAAGTGAATTACATGAAAAATACGCAAAAAATAAATACTACCTTCTTAAGATTAGGAAATATAGCAGCAAGTAAAAAGCTTATAAACACAAACTTACTATGTTATCAAGTTTAATTCAAAAGATTCTGTGCTTTAAAGATAAATATATATAAGTACAAAGCTTAAAATGCTGGCAGTTACTTTGCAGCCATGAAATTAGATTGGTTTAAAAAGTTAAAATATTACCCAGAATATCACATGCAGGCCAAACAAAAGGATCTACCCTCTCAAAGTCAGGAAGTGATGAGACTGAAAAGCCCTCAATGATGTACATTCATTTACTCTGCATATAAAGCAGGCCTTTAGAGCTGAGGAGTTGCTCACTTCATAAGCACTAACTCAAAGTAAACTAAACACACTGGAAAACTCCAGGTGTTTCTACACTAGACAGCAACCCCAGAGAACCATGTATTTAGTAAGCACTTAAAAAAATCCATTTTAGGATCCCAGCGTCTATGAATTTGATGATGAAGTCAGCCAAAACATATTTCTACACAGAAATCACATTAAGTGTAAACTGTTTCTCCAAATTCACTAAGAAATGTGTAGTTCCTACAATACAGGATGACTTTTAAACACTGACACCTAATTATGAAGAGGAGAAAGGAGTGGAAAAAGTTTTTGTTTTATATTTGAGCTTCAAGAAATATTTTTTTGATGCTTAAGAGTTGAATAAATATTTTATTCTACTGAACCTTGCAGCCACATCCTCATCTTCCTTCAGCTGAATATAGCAGTTTGTTACCATCAACATCTGTACTACTACAGTCATCTGTAAGAACACATTAACTGTGATACAATATACCAAAACAATGGAGCTCTATGTAGCTGAAGATTCAGTTAAAAGTTGATTCCACTTCGAGGTTTTTCTCTCATCCTCCCCCCATTCTTTTTTTAATAATATTGCCAGGCAAGTATTTCTTGTAAATGCCAACTACGTGACCACGCTAAGATTGCATTCTTTTCTCCAAGTAAGTGTCAGTGTTAAATTAAGTTATCCTATTATTATTAATAAATAACTAGAGGATTAAATTTCAAGACACTAGTAGGCAATTCCAACACTAAAATGCTGTATTAGGAATTCAAATTTGAAGCCAAGCTGGAACACAAACATCTCTGCTGAAGTAATGTTAGAAAAATAAATCTAATTACACTAAAGCTAGAATTAAAAGCTTCTGGGAATCTAACAGTTCAGTATCAAAGAAATTCATCATATAATAACTAATCCATATGCATTTTCCTCATTTTAAAACACAGCAATAGATTATTTTTACTCCACATCAGCTAAACATAACTTAAATGTCACATGATTGAGAAGAGGAACACAACTAACTTGAGACCTCATACATTCACTTCTGAAAGTTACTTTGCCTAAAGGAAACAGGCATGGAGGCTCTCTGAAAGCTAACCTATTTCCAATGAAATTCTCACAGCTGGTGAATTCAGAGAAGGGAGGAAAAAAATATATGCAATATTTCTATAGCAACACAGTTTAAGACATGCAGCACCTTTTACATTTATTTTGTTCTTCCATTGTGACTTAGTCAAGATATTTAACACAACTATTTTTGCTGTGCTAAAATATCTTCAGGAGCAGTGACAAAGAAAATATATTATCATGTTCTAAATATAAAAAAAAAATGTTAGAAGCTGAATACATTAGTCTTGTGAACATTCAGAACTGCAACATTTTTCCTTCATCCACATTTAATATGAAACTGCACAGACTCAGCAACAGGGTTGATATTGTAACAGTGATTTCCTCAGTTTACATATTATTTTAATGTTTGTTTTAATTTATATTATAAAATTAATGCTTACTGCTTCTGATACAGAAAGTTGGTATAACCATTCACAAGCAAATCTTAATACTAAAGTATTAATCTTAGATACTAAAGTATCAGAGCTAAAATACAGAATTTTGAGCCAGGAAATGAATTCTATTATTCATTATATTACAAACACTCATCATTCTCATGTTAGAAATAACATCAGAATGATGATGTTCTGAAGTAAAAATCAATATAATAACCTAGAGTTTATAGGTTTAGCTCATGGATAATACTAAAATTCTTTAAATTTCTCAAATAGAAATTATGACAAATATAAGGCATTCTTGTTCCTTTCACATGAGTACATAGTACACAATGACTTCATTTATCCTCCATGTCAACACATTTCCAGAATAGTTCTCTCTCGTCACCGTTTCATGACCCATGTTCATAATTCACATACAATAAGCATGTTACAAAAAAAAGATTTCATAATTAAGAGCTCATATCCTAGTCAGAACTTAAATAGCACCTAGGAAAAACTGTTGGCTAGGTCTTTTCTGTCCAGATTTCTACTGCTGTTGTACGTTTGAGAGAGAGTGAACCCAGTGCTTACATGTGAACAGTTTTCAAGAGTTTCCATATATAGTCAGTATTATAAATAGTTATTTTTATAGCAGCATGGAACCGACTTTTCAACATATATAGAGAGGGTGCTTTCTGCTTACAGAAATCATCCTGTTACTCTACCTTGTACTTCCAGTCTTAGCTCTCCTTCCACCCACTTGGTCTTGCTCCATACAACAACAGAAATAGCCACTGCTAGTGTAAGGCCACCCTGGGACTGGGGTTCACAGAACACCAGGTTGGAAGAGAACTCAAGGATCATTTGGCCCAACCTTTCCTGGAAAAAGCACAATCTAGACAAGATGGCCCAGGATCCTCTTGAGCTGTGTCTTGTAGGTATCCAGTGTTGGGGAATCCAACAGTTTCCTGAGATTATTCCTTCAGCTGATTGTTCCTGTTGTGAAAAATTTTCCTCTCATGTCCCACTGGAATATCCCCAGGAATAACTGCTACCCATCACCTCTCATCTTTTCCATGGGATTACTTGCAAAAGGGAGTCTCCATCTTCTTTGAAGCCACCCTTTAAATACTGGAACATGATGATAATTAGATCACTGCTCCAAGAACAGTCTCCACCAGACTAACCCAAACCTCTATTTTATGAAGAGGCTGTCTTTATACTGATCATACAGTTTTTTTACACTTCCCTGTAGCTGCTTCACTGGTAAAGAAGTCTTATGAAATGTATAATCTCAAGGGTTTTGTGAGGAACATATAGATAGAGTATGCATTTCAGTACTAAAATCTCCAAGTCTATTTTTCTCCCATTATTATTAAACTAAACTGATAGGATCTATGAGAACACTAAAAAGGATCTGCAATTTCTTTGTCTCAAGACCAAGTTTTGAAAACTAAGCCAGGGCACATCAGCTATAACATTAACAGGTTTGTGAAAAACGGTATTTTAACTCTTATTTTAAAGTCAGACAAAGGGAATCAAAACAATATCTAGTTTCAGCTTCCATAAAATTCCAATCTAAAATGTTAAAGAAAACCTTTAACATAAACTAACCATGGATTATATATCAGATTCACTAAAACTGTCCACATTAAGATAAAAAACAAGCATAATGCAAGTATTTTTTTACATGTGTATTTTTAAAGATAACTGCTTTTAACGGCAGGTCCAACACTGACTGAAATTAATTCTAAAATATTTAAAACATGGTATAGCATTTGCTCCCTGCAACACTTGATTTCTACAGCTTTAGATTTTTCAATGTTTCTATAAAATATGGTCTTTCACCACTTGTAATGTGTCATCCAGTTCTTCTGCATGCTAGAAAAATCTAAGGAGCTAAATCAAGGCAACCAAGATTTTGACACAATTCTGATGCAACTACCTAAATAGTATAGTTTTAGGTAAATACTGATAAACAAGGCCATATTCCTGAGAGTTATTCAATGTGGAGGCTTCTTGAGGCAAGAGATCTCTCCTTGAAGAACATCTTGCCAGAAGTACAGAGGGGGAGATTTTCCTTCCTATTGCCAAATGAGCAAAATGAGAGAAATTTTGAACACCCACACAACTAGAGGTAGTATTTAAGTCTGTACAATAGAAAAGGCCAATACTTTTCTTATTCAATCCACCTAATAAAAATGGCACTTCGTGCTTCTACTACACACAAATACATTTTATAAAAAGCTTGCTTTTTTTTTGCCAACTGCAGATCTTTTTGCTGTTAAAAAGACACACACTAAGACAAGAACAATCTTAATGATCATGCTGTTTTAGGCAAACCCAAAAGACTATCTGAAATGCTAAATTTTTACACACTTACACCGCATCTGGGAAATAAATACTTAAGTGTACACACAGACAGTAATATAAAGTGGGACTCGGAGATTCTACTAGCCAAGGAGCCACTATCAGCTGGCCACATACAACTTGATCATTCATTACACTGGAAATTGGTGGTGCTCAACAACTCTCTGAAAAACAGCAGAGAGGCATGAGGAAAACAAAAGAAACTAAGAGGACAATTTTAAACTTCTCTCCTGCAATACCGCAGAGCCACTTGTGATCTGCGTGTCAATGGATTTATCAGCGAGCCACTGGATTTTCGAAGCCCTCCTCTGTTGTACATTCTCCTCCAGCCTGTGAGACCTCGCAAAGCTTTACTAGATAAACACGCATTTGTAATAAATGACTCTTCCAGATGTAACCATGACTAATGTATTACCATCCTGACAAGCCTACTGAGTACAAGTCAGGTAATAGCTTCCCTGGCCCGAGGCACAGCACCCAGGAATATGCAGGATCATTACTAATTTCACCATGGCAGTTGCAGGCTATTGCTGCCTCAGACGCTACCTGCCGCAGCCATGGTCGGCACTGCACGATGCAGACAGGAGGAGGATCTCTGCGAGCAAGGCTGGAGTAGTTCAGCAACAGCGTGCACAGCCCTCACATTCATAAAGAGAACGGAACAGGAGCTCAGCTTCTTGCTCCGCCAGCCCTAGGAGAGGCATTGCTGCAGATACACAAAACCCTGCTTGAAAAAAAAAAAAAAATCCTTTTGCCTTCCATGCACTCCAAAGGACAGCAACCGAGGTTTCCCTGCTCAACCACCAATACAGAAGATGAAAGCTGAGAGCAGAAGCAAGGAATAGCCCAGCAACGGGAATCCCGGCATCCCTCATCTTCCTAGCGGCTCGAGGTGAGGAACAGCCTTCTCTCCTGGGTGTTGTCCCCTCTGATGCTCTCCATCACCACCTGCCTACCTTGGAACAACTAGTGCGTTTTCTCACAACTGGCACCGACAATGCAGAAGCCCAGCAACAGGGCGACTGATTAAAATAAAAAACAAACCCAAAACCGCACAAAAACCCCCAAACCCACCCAACAGAGAAACACTGCCTCCCCCAAATGATAATAATCTATGGAGCATCTTTTTTAGAAAAAGCCCTAAGCCCTTGCAGTGCGACGGAAGAAGGTATTAGGGAGGGAGGGGGAGAGCTCGCGCAAGACAAGGCTCAGGGGCGGAATCCCGCGGGCGGAATCCCGCGGGCGGCCGCTCCCCCCTCCCCAGGGCAGCACCGGCCGGACCGAGGGCGAGCCGCGCCCGTCGGCTCTGCCCCTTCCCGACACGGGCGGCCGCGGACCCCGCGCCCCGCCGGACCCCGCCGGGCACCGCAGCCTCACCCCCGGGCCCTTCCCGGCCCCTCGGGCGCACCTGGGCTGGGAACGGAGCGGGGCGCAGACACCGACCGGCCCCGCCGGGATGGGAGGACGGCGGCAGGCGGCTGCCAGCGGCGGCGGCGGGGGGATCGCGGCTGGCCGGGGAGGAGAGAGGACGGACGGACAGGGAGCCGAGGGAAGGGGCGAGGCGCGGGGTTGCCTCGCCGCAGCAGCGGCAAGAGCCCGGCAGCCGGGCGGTGACANCCATCCTCCCGCCCCTGGCACCGCCCCCCGCGGCGCCGCCCCGGTCGGGGCCGGTTCGGTGGAGGCGCAGCTGCCGCGCAGCGGGCGCGGGAGGCGGCGGGGTCGCGGTCCCGGGGGTCGCGGTCCCGGGGTCGCGATCCCGGGGGTCGCGCTGGGAGGTCCCGGGGGCAGG
>VWYO01007771.1:107671-129676 GCA_013400275.1 Rhadina sibilatrix
GAGGTCCCGGGGGCAGGCCCGGTCATAGGGGACAGGGGGACACCTCCGCAGGTGGAGGGGTGGGGGGCCAGTCCGGCAGCAGGGCACCTCTGAGAGATGTGTCCCTTCCTGACAGGGAGGGGGCAGGGGGCTTTTCGTGCGGGGGATTCCGCGGAACGGATGGGCTCCCTCTTTTTATTTTTTCTAATTTCTTTTTTCTTTTTTTGGCATGGAAACTGGTCCCCGCCTCCGGCACGCAGAGCCGTTTGTCACCCGAGTGCGGGGCGGGGAGGCGGGAGAAGCGCTGTAGGAGCTGCTGCTGCTTTTGCTGGATGGGTGGAGAGAAGGGGAGTGGGGATGTTATAAGTCACTATCTCTTTTTTTTTTTTTTTTTTTTTTTTTTTTTTTCTTCTCACTTTCTTTCACAAGCACGACCNTTTTCCCACATCAGCTCTTGGCACGGTGAAAATGCCTCCAGCCCTTAAGCATTTCTCCATCCTTTTTTTACAAAACTCTAAACTGGCCTTTCAGAATCTGTTGCTGGCGCCTATAAGGCTTTCCACCTTTTAGCTTTGCTCACGCATAATAGCAGTTTTAAACTAAAAGCCACTTTCCAGCCATATCAACTGTATCACGGCAAAATGTAGCTATGCAAGTTATGGATGCTTGAACTCGACTCCCATTTTCTTAGTATGCTTCAATGGTTATTTAAATTAGAAAAGTGTTATGAAGCCCGATGGACATAACATCAGAATTGCCGCAGAATTCAGCAATGGTTGAGTATTGCTACCGAAAGTGTATTTCTTCTTTAAGGATATGTATCCTAGAAAAATCTGCACAGACAGATAGCAGAATTTAAGGCATTGCAGTGCATAAAAATCAGGCATCTCATTTTCGCTTGTTGTTCCACACAGACTGCTTCATGAGCCTTGGGGCACTGAAGTGTTTTAGTTTGGATCAGGGATGCACTTTTGAAGTAAATGCTGTCATCATCTCTGCTAACAGTGCTGTAATTCAGAGTGTGGAGTGGTGTTGGAGCGCAGGAAATAGACCCTTTTGTATAAAGCTAAACGAATGCATTCCAGCCGCAAATGAACACTGGGTGGGACTCAAAGTGAACTAGTCAAACACCAGGAATCCTTGAGGTGAGTACAGTGGAAGATCAGGCCCTCAGCACCATCGGCTGCACTCTCCTGGTCTGTCAGACCTTGGTGCTTACCAGTGTAGTTAAAGATTTGGAGCTTTGTAGTTCAGAAGGAAGGTCCCAGGGGGGATCTAGTGTAGCATCTGAAAGACCTGATTCTTGGTTCACAGCTGGCAGTCAATCGATACTTAAAAACTTTGATGTTTAAAAGTCTGCCAGAACTCCCACTTCAACTACGGATCATCCCATATTCTTGTGTCAGGAGTACATCACATTGTCCACAGCTCTAAGAATTGAAGTAAAAAATGTGCTACCACTGCTGCTGTTTCAGATATTGTCAATGGCTTTTGTGGTCCTTGTTAATCTCCCTACGCCTGAAACGGATAGAAGGCAGTGGTGCTACAAGTTTACAATAAATGGGTAGTGGTTTAATGATTAACTGAATGAACTTCCAATAACATACGTTAGCAATGAAAACGGTTTTTTTCTATCAGTGTATCCTGTCATTTTAATATGGGTCCAGCTTGTAAGAAATGTAGCACACATAGAGTTTTTCTAAGAAATCATATAGATTTCTTAGATCAGAAATCAGAGCTGAAATTTATTTTCCTTACAATGCTTCTCAAAGGCAACAGTTTCATGCACTAGCATGATGTAGTTACTCCTTTTACTGAGATCTGTCTACTTTTGGAAGGTGTGTGTGAGAGAAGTATGTTATTTGATAGCTAAGATAAAACACTTTCTTACAAACTTTAATCTTGAGGAGCTTGACTACAGACAGCAGTCCATAATTTTACATGTCTGAAATCAAACACCATAGCTCACTTGTCTTCTAGGTTACTTCCATATTCATCATTGTATTTTTGCCCTCATCTTGTGGTTGTTACAGAAATGTTAAAATACAACAGATCTTTGTTCACTTCTCCAAAAGTTTAAGGCTAATTTAACTCAGTTAAAGATGAAATTTTCTAGTGTGAACCCTTCAAATCAGGCATGATGTGGAGGCCAAACCCTTTTTTACCGACACAGAGGTTTTGTTTTGGCAAGCTAGACTACATTCCGCAAAGTCACTAAAACAAAATATAGAAAATATTTTTACCAGATGAAGCAAGCATATATGACTCTGAATATAAAGAAGCAGCAGGCCTCATTCATAACAAGATACCTTTATTTAGACAAACTTCCTGTTTAAAAAAAAAAAAAAAAAAGGGGGAAACACCCAAGTTTCCCAAGGGCCACCTAAGTGTTTCCTTTAGGAACTCCTAAAGAGACTGTAGAGTGATCAAGGCCAGAGACCAGCACCTGAAGGCAGCAGCCAGATCATCTTGGCTTCCCTTTTTGGTCCTACAAACCAGCTGGCTCAGTGTCAGGCTGGCCCTCCAGTGCAGATCACAGCAGTTCTGCTGGCAGTGGCAAGAAGTGACAAGTCCTACACTTGTGTCATCTTCTTCTCTGGAGCACTTGCGAGCCACCACATCAGTGGGGTGCAAAGGCAGCTCCTGGTTTCCTGGTTTAGTGGCCATCCAATGTCATACAGCCTGGCTTTAGAGACCTGCTTACCCTGTATTTTCACTGACACTAAGAGCCAAGTAGGAATAAGTTTGACACAGACATAACTGGAAGTGGACAAGAGGACACTGAGTAATGAGCATTAGTTTGGTGAAGTATGAATGTATATAAATGGGCCAAGATATTATCATGACGTTAGAAGAGCCTTTAAAAGGGCAAAAAAATCAATGGGAGTTTTTCTTAGTTAAAAAGTGCAGAAACTGGCACATGGAGAGTAGCAGAATATTCGTTTCTTCTTTCTTGCAATGACATTTCATTACATACAGAAGAAAGAAAAACCATGAAATAGTCAATAGCTATTGTTTCTTTCCTAAGGTCTTAAGAGAAAACAGTGTAACGAAAGGGAGTGATGCTGGTTTTATTATTGTTCTCTACAAACTGGGAATCTGGGAACTGGTTCCTGCGAACCAAGCTCCCAGTTGAGCAATCAGTATTTTTAAAATAATTTCATGGTGAATTTCCTATACAGTGTTGCACTTTTAATACATACAATAGTCACAATTCTCAGGTGGCAGAGTCTGCGCTGACATCCTTTTACAAACTTTTTCCTAAAATGTATATTTTAAAATGTGTAATTTGCAAGTATTGCTCTTGATCATTTAATTTTGAAGATTAGGCTCATGATCAAAGAGGTATGGCATTATTCCTTCCTGCACAAGGACTACAAACCAATTCTTCCTTCATTTGGTGAGCAATGCAGCCAAAATGGCAAGTGGTTCACTCCACAAGATTTTCCTGGTGTGGGTGGGGTGTGTGTGCCAGTAGGGATGAGGGTTTTCTGCACATCCCCTTGACAGAAATACAAGGAGCTCTGCCCAGCACTTCTAAGCCAGATGAGGTCCTTCCAAGAGGAGGAAAGTAACAGAAGAAATAGTACTTGGTCTTTAGGAAACAGTCTTACTGTCTACTTTAACAAGACTTGTTTAGGCTATGAAAAGTACCAGTCATCTAGAACTTACCTACTCTCTGCCTCTTCGTTTAAAAATAGGTTTTCTGTGCTGCTTAACCACCTGCTCTATTCTCCTCCTATGCATTAGCACTGCCCTTTCTGCTGGCTTCCCAAACATACGTGGGTAGATTGCAAGATATACATTCTGCTTTTACAGAGGCAGGACTCAGCCTAATTATAACCTGAGATCAGAATGTGACTGTTTTGACTTGCAGAAGCAAAGATGAATAACTGAGTTGTTGGCATTTAATTTTAGATATTCTGGACTCAGTCCGCTTTTTACTTCCATTTATTGTACTTATGACAGTGCTAATACCTGAAGAAAATGACCTATGTGTGCAAGCAATCATTTGCATTGGATTTTCCAATTTTAGCAAAGTAAGAACATTTGCTGGTTTTTTTGTAAATCTAGAATCAGTGTGTTTTTATTATTTCTCTATGACAAGAAAATAGTAGACAAAATAAAGTTAAAAAATATTTTCACCAGACTATAGTAATTTAGACAATCTGACATTTTAAGAGCTGCACATCTTTATTTCAATAATAATGATCAGTTGTGGTTAATGGGTTTCATTCATCTTAATACATCTTACTGTGTGTAATAAGCACGTTCAGTGTGCACACAGGTAGCTTTGCCCATGACATATTTCATCCTTGAGCATAATTCATAGTTTTATATCAGCATTTGGTTGGAACAAGACAGGGGTAAGATGACATGATTACAGGGTGGCTTTCTGCAGTAGTCTGTGTGTAAAGCTCTTGAGGGCAATTCCTGGTTGTCTAGACCCTTCAACACTGCAGTCCTCACCTTCATCTCAGAACAATGGTATTATATATCATTACAAACTTACACATCCCTTTGTTTTCCACCAATTTTCCCCCCATGGAGCTCTGGTGTTGCTAGCAATGATATCAGAATGAGTGTCCCTAGTGATGATGACAGATTAGATAGGATAGCTCACATATTTTTGTAATGATTATTTTCTTAAAATCAGTTCCTTTTTCAGAACATTTGTAGGTTTACATAAACAGCTTCCCAAAGCATGTCCCTTTTATTATATTTAAATACTATACTTTCCTTCACTGACTTCTCCTTCTTACTGCTTTCTCTCTTGGTTGCATTTAAACTATGTAGTTACTATTGTTTTCAACCATACCAGCAGCATCCCTCACTTGGGGGATCTTTTGGCCTAATTTTTAAGAGACAGTGTTTCCATAGAAAAGAAGAATCACCCTGCCTTCTGTAAGAAATAGAATTTGTTAATTGTCCCATTAAGCCAAGCCTCATGGAGAGTCTGTGCTTCTACATTTAGCATCTGTATATACAATCCAAAAACTTGATGTAATATATGAAATACTGCACCTAGGTTGATGTACCACTAAATGTAATCTCCAATTAAATCAAAAATATAATTTTCTTCAAATGTATTTTTTGTAAGGGGAAAGATGTGCATGTGTTTTTGTAGCCTGACATACAAAAGGTTATGTTCTAAAATCTGAATTTAAATATAGCAGCGAAAGAGGGTTTTACAACTGTATCAATGCAGTTGAGATGGTAAAATTTTTATTTATTGTAACATGTATTATCATCACATTTTTTCTTAAGAAGAGTCTTACTCTTGGACAGAATTCCTATTTAGATGGATCAGGTTCCCTACAAATACAAAATAATAGAATCATCCTATTTCACACACTATAGGCAGTTGGCTAGATGTATCCAAATTTGCAGCATCCTGGCACAGGTGAACCTCAAACAGAGATTTCTGAGGAAAATCCTGAAGTGGCTTTCCTGATGCTTTTGAGGAACTCAGCAAGAACAGACAGGAGCACACGGGAGATAACATGGATGTGCATTCTTGGATTTTTAACAAGCAGATAATACCTACCATCCTGGGTAGGGTGGATGGGAGAGCTTGGGATATGATATAGTGGGGACAAAAAGTAAATAGACTTCAAAATGAAGACAGGTTATCCTGGTGCTATAAAGATGGAGGAAACAGAGGGTTGTAGGGGAAGAAGATTTAGAACTAGATTTAGAACTTGCCATCTCCCACAGTGATGATGAATTATTAAGGTAGTTCATGGCAAGGGTAAGAAAACAGATGTTGCAGCAATAATTGTGTGGCATAATGAAAATTTGGATGAGTTTGAAGTATGCATATAAATGCAAAAAGCCTTCAACTAGAAATGTTAGAAAAAAAGTCTTGTTACGATTTCAGCATAATTTGGCTATGAAAAAAAAAGATGGAGGTGGAAAGTACAGATAAGTGGCAGGCTAGATATGATTTATCATGGTGACTGCAAAGGAGATGCAACTGAATGTGCTGTTTTAAACACATCATTCTTGGGGTCATGTCCCTGGAGAACAAATCTGAGACAAATTTTCGGAGGCTTTCCTTTGAATAAAAACAGTCAGATCTGCAGTGAAGAGATGAATATTCAAAATAATAACTAAATCATCATAGGATCACATTTTCATAAATGCTGGAGGTGGGTCTTGAAAGAATGCCAAATGACATGAAGTGGTAATGGATAGATGCACAGAGAGAAAACAACAGCAACAACAGAAAAAAAGAAAAATCATGGAAACTGAAGTGATGGATTCAGTGATGGATTATTATTTTTCAACTTTAATTCAGTTCAATACCAGTACCAGCCAAAAGTAAAAGCAGATTTTGTCTAAAGGGAGAAACCTAGTTTACAGAGGTTCTGGAATGAAACTGGAGAAGAGGTAAATTTAATGAGCTTGGAGATGGGAATGAGGAGCAGAGCATTTTGTAGCTGGTGAGAACAGGGGATCAGAAAAAGAATGTTTTTGGTGGGAGCGTGACAACTGAAGGAGGAGTGAACAACAGTTTTCTCAGGATGGAAGAACTGAGGCAAACGGAGGAGTTGGAAGAGAAATTCTTAAGATGTGACATGGAAGAAGGAAAGGAGTTACAGAAAGGGAAGTGATGGAAAGCAGATGTCTTCATGTAGAAGACATTAGTGAAATCCCAATGTGGAGAGTGAAGGAGATGCAGGAGCAGAGTAAAAGGGAGGATGATTCAGGGTAGCTAAAAATCCTGCTTGAGGTGACAGATGTTCCCTAACTGGAGAATGAGAATTACTTAACTAAGAAACAGGAAGAAATATAGATGGATAGGCTTGCAATGGAGAAAAGGGGTGAAGGAGGTAGAAAATTAAAAACAATCCTTGAGATAGAAAAAGAAACAAGAGAAGAGATGTGGGAAAAAGAGAAGGGAGACAAATAATGAGAATTAGTGATAATCTGAAAATTGTGGAAGGATTGACTGTCAAGGCTTGAGGGAGAAGATGACCTCAAGTATGAGGGTGCAAGGGATCATTGTTTAAAAGGGAGGAACACAGTGTCAGAGATTCAGGAATATGGCTGATGAAAATCAGTGCAAGGCTGTAAGCCTTGGTATAGGCTGAACTGAAGGAGGAATGAACACAGAAGGGAGACATGGGACTCTTCAGCCAAGGACTCGGGTGAACTGGTAAAGACTTACACAGGATACAGTGCCTTGAGCTGAAATCAAAGGGTAAGGCTGAAGATGGAGAGCAGACAGAAAGAAAAGGATAGGGGGAAGTGAGAAGTGTCATATTTAATGCTGCTAACAATGGAGAAAGAGTAAAAGGGATGTAGCCTGGGAGGAGCATGGACAGGGAAAGAGCAGAAGTCCAGTGTGACTGCCATGAAATGTATCTGGGGGGAGAGAAATGAATGGAAAAGAGAAACTTCTGAAAGAGAGGGAAGATTAAAAAAAGGATCCAAGACTTGGAGAGGGTGAAAGAAACGACATATGAAAAAGTCATGGATGACAGGGGTTTTTTACAGACAAAGAGAGTGGGAGGAAAGAAGGGTGTAGGTGTGAAATTTGAAGCTGCGGAACACGACAGGTAGAAGCAGTAAGAAAGGAAGATGTAGCATAAAGACAAAATTTTCAAACTTGAATGGTAAAAATAATGATCCTAAATTCTGCTTAGCCATCTTACTAGAAGGTGGCTTTAAAGCAGAGTCCCTCAAAATATTTTTCTTTTTTCTTTCCAGACATCATCTGCAAACAGTTTCTCAGACGTGTGGGCTTTTCTCTGGAGAGAGAGCAGGAAATGAACTATGGATTCCTACTCTGTCATCTTCAGTGTGTTCATTAGGTGGTGCTGGAAAGGCTGGTAGAAACTATATTTAATAAAGTATCATGTGATTCATTTAGCTGAGAGAAGGAATAGATGTTAATAGTGCCATTTCTAAACAAGTTTAGATCTTTCTGTTTCACCACACTTGGCAGATCTGTTTGGTTGTTGCCTGTACTAATGCCTAATACAGACTTCAGCCTGAATGCAAGCTCAATGGCTGAGACCAGGTTTATTTCAGCAGTCTGCACTGGAGGGCTCTGCTGCTTGAGAATAGTGTCGGTTTCTGTCTTAGGGACTTTCCTGTTTCTGCAGCTGCTTCTGCCTTGTTTCGAATTGGATATCTTTTGGGCTTTTTTTTCTGCTGGATATGGGCCTTGCTGTGCTTCTCTCACCTGGAGCTTGGCTTTCTGCAGAGAACAGGCCATAAGACCATGCCCAGAGACCAAAAAAAGAGCTTCCCCACGTGAGCAGAGAACACCCACTGGCTGAGTGAGTTCCTCCAAATGTTCCTGGCAGGCAGCTTTGGCTCCTGTGAAATTCAAAGTGTATGTTTTTACATGCAAAGTGTTGGGATGGGATCCATCTTGCTTGAATACACTGCTCAGTCCTTGTGATAGCTCAGCAGCTGGGGCTCCTCAGGTGAGGGGATTCTGTTCTCACCTGTCCTGGGGAAAGGTCTGCTGGTCTCATGTCTTGTGTGCTCACCATGGTGCTCTCCACCAGCACTGGTGTTTAGTTATAATGCCCACAAAAAAGCCTGTTTCCAAGAGAGGCTTTCTCCTTCCTGTTTTTGAGAAGGAATTTGGTTAGGCCTGGGGAGCTGCAGCAGACTGAGGTTCTGATTTGTTTTCTAGGAATGACTAAGAGAGGAGGAGTTTGTATGCTCTGACTAAATTCTGATGACTCTGTTAGCAACCACATTTCTTTAACTGTACAGGAGCTTGCTGAAAGTATGTTTTTAATTTTGCAAAACCCTCCTCAGTTTCTGATGTCACTTCTCACATACATTATGTTATTTTCCATTTTTGGCTTCAATCCTTCTGTGTTTGGCATACAGGATTTTCCAGGAATATTTTCAAATGGATTTTCTCAACTTAGTAAACCTATTACTTTAATATATTTTCATTGTCAGCTAATGTCTGAAGATTTCTTGTTTTGAGTAAAACCCCTTGACCCTGGTTAAAACCAACATTTTGTTTTACTATGTAAGCATCTTAAAAGTGAATTATATTAAATCAGAAAAAATAAGAGCTAGTATGGTGGAGATTTTGCTTTCAAGTTATAGCAAAGAATGCAAATAAAAAAGTTCAAGTCTTGATCAGAGTAATGAGTATGTGAGATTAATGACTTGGGTGGAAGCTGCATCAGAAAAAAGGTGGTTATTTGAATCCTCAGAGGCAAAATGAATGAATCACACAGTAGCTGGTTTTGGTTCAGAATGATGGTTGTCCCTGATTAGCTTCCCTGGTATCATTTTAACAGCATCCAACCACAAGAGTGAAGAGTTTCTTGTGATTGGTCTCCAACCAAGAAAAAAATGGATAAAAAATCTGGATGTGCAGCCTAATACTTGCTGTTGAAAATCTGCAAACATAAGGCTGCAGTTCTCCACTGTGGACCACTCCCTGGTGAAACGTATAGCCTTTTCTCCAAACTGTGTTGGAACTGGTTATCCTGTACTGCAGTGACATCTACTGAAGGAAAGTAAAATGTCTTACTGGGAAACAGGGGAAACAGTGTTTGCCTCTCTAAAACATAATACAAGCAACAGGGATTTAATAAATTATTGAATACTGAGAAGTTTACTATTTTTCCCTTTGTCAACTTCAGAGCTCTTATTATCTTTTTGCTATGAAACACCCATCACCACTGTGTTCCCAGACTTTAAACATACTTAACTAATGTATTCTGTGACCTATTTTGTATACACATACTGAATTCCTGAAAGATTGTGGTTTAGTTTTAGTTCATTCTCCATTTGAGAATGGAAGTAAAGGTATTTTTTTTTCTCTCACTGAAGGAGGGAAGAGATTAGAATTTAGGGGGCTGGCAAGCATAAATATTGTTCAGACGGAGCTGAAATGCCCAGAAAGCACTGTTTTATACTGGAAATGAACTAATGAATTGCAGAAGACTAAGGGATTGCATTATGTACAGCTGCTTGTAGGGGAGATCTGCCTCATTTCCTGGCAAAGCTTTGTGGTCTTATAGCTGCCTCATCCAGACACTTCCATCTCTTTCTTCCAGGGAACTGGATTATGGGATCTAATCTTCTTGCCATTGGCAGCAGTGTATGCAGGTCTCTGGATGAGGAGGAAAATAGGATTCATGCCTGCACTTCCATCCCTCAGAACCAGACAATATCATGTCCTTTTAGTTGCAAGATCCTCCTTGAAGGGATACTTCCAAGCAGAAGAAATCCCACCACTGTATTCATGTGCCAAACTATCAATAAACTTGAAAAAAAAAAAAAGCATAATGTAGCTGCAAAATATTGTTTGATTGAGATTACTGTTGTGTAAAAAATACCTGAAAATACCAGTGGGAAGGGTTTATAGTTCTGCTCCCTTCTGCTTTTTTTTTTTTTTCTGGTCTTCCATCATGCAACACTTACAGCCTATAATTAAAACAGCTTGCTGCTATTTGCATTTTTATGAGAGGAGCCTCTTCTAACATACCACTCTTAAATCTCCTATTTGATATCAAGTGAAATTTAATTTCAAGGCTTTACTCTTTGCAGATAATTTAACTCTTAATGGCTTTTCATCCTAAATCTATCTCTGCTTCTGTCTGAGCATATGTGTCTCCCTCCTCATCTCTGTCTCTCTTCCTTGTTATTTGTTCACCTTTAAGCCATTCCAAAACTATTGGAAAGACAGATTGCAAAGACAGAAGCCTGAATTTTGCTATTATGCTCTACAGCTCTGGCATGAGTTCCTACACATTCCTATCAGAAATATTTCTGGAGCTGAAAACCCAGCAAGGGAAAAAATGAGCTCTAGGCTGCTTATTAGTTAAATAGTTCTGTATAGCACTATTTGCACATGGGAGTCATATTTATGGATTTAGCTGAATAGTCAAAAGAATAGTGCTTTGCACAATATTCTTGGAAGTGCTTAACTTAAGGACGTACATAAAATTAAAATACAGTTTATATGCTCAGTTCTAGGTACTTTGTGTAAGGAATCTCTTAGAAAAGTAATAGCTAGCAGCAAAGCATGTCTAGCAAGTGGAATTTTCTGTTGATTCTCTCATTCCCTTCCCTATCTTTCCTTTTCCTGACAGAAACAGATGGAATTTTATTTTCTCACAATTACTATGAACTGAGACTAACAGCTCCTAAATTAGCAGTGAGGGGGTGGAAAGGTGTGGAAAGCAATAAAAACATGCAAACTCTCTGAACAGTCTGAACAGCAAAATGTGGAAATAAATCTTGTCAATCAATAAACCATAAGTGCCCTGTGGCTTGTGGATTACACCCAATACATGTAATGATCCATCAGTCCTTCATATAATTTGTGTATATTAAATAATAAAAAAAATGTATTGATTAGACCTTCCAAACTTCTATGCAAAAGAGGAGGACTGACATTTTATTTACCTACTGATAAAGTCTGCAAAGGATTTTTTTTTAGCTTTGAAGTTGTTGTTTAGGCATGGAAGACTTTGACCTTCCTCTCTTCCAAAATTTAGTATTTTCTCTTTGTGACCATTATCTTATTTTTTTTAATTGTAGTATTTAATCACAAGAGAGGGCACCATGGTAATAAGCTCAGTTTTAAACCTAGTGCAGTTATCCTATGGACATCTTCTGAGAAAGCAGCCACTTGACTTTCTTGTAACCTAGTTCTGGTTGGGATGTGCCACAGGTACTGGCCACAGTATGATTGTCTGACACTTACCCCAGGAGTCACACAAGAACTTCCTGCACTACAGCTATGTTTAATTTTGAGAAAGAAGACTTTCTAAATTGAACAGGTTAAATCACTTAACCTCTAAGCAAGCTGTATGGAAAGATGAAGAAATTAACTTCCAGAGAAGTACAAGCTGCTGAGATGTCATTTTCTAAACCTTGACTGAGGTGTGCAGGAGGAAGGCCTGATGCAATGCGCCGTTTTGATGAGGATCTCATGGTGGAAAATGCACATCACCTGAGCTGGAGTGAGGGTTCCCCTTCAGCACAAACAAGGTGGGGATATCCTTTCAGGCAAAGAGAAGTAAAGGAAGAAATTCTCTGTGAGGGAAAGAAAACAGCTACAGGTAAGGTATATTTCAAGCTCAGTTTTGTCTTTGCTACAGAACCAAGATCATGCTGGTCCTGAGTACTGGTTGTGGGCTGCTCTAAGATCAGTAAATTCATTTGGGTATGATGGACTTTGCCATACTGCTATTGCTGATACTGACCTGTTAGTTCAAGAGGAGGAGGTCACTATATTCTTGGTAGTGTTGTATTGGCCACAACCATTTCTAGAATTGATTACCAATGCCAGGTGATGAGGATTGCTGCCTCTGGTCTGACATATGTGCATCCCTTCTTCCTTGCTCCCACACATACATGATTGAGGCTATCTGACACTTAGCTTAGGTTGCTGTGTACAGCAATAGCCCAGAGGCTGTCGGTGATTCCTTCCTGTCACTGAGGAAGCTGAAATACAGAGGTTGCTCCTGGTTACACCCCTGCAGCTTAAGCAGAGCTTCCATGAAGATGACTGTGATGCATGGGATGAAAGATGTTCAGTAGACTAAAATTATTCAGCTACATATTTTCTGCCAAGTAGACCCTGAAAGTTCTGGGAGAATTGCCAAAGTGATGCTGGTAGATGAATGCTTCTGAGCCATCATGTCCTTGACTGCAGGAAGAGAGAAATGTTCGATCAGGATTTTTTTTAAGGTTACCCTCTCTTTGTTTTGCTTTTCTTTGTATGGAGTCATGTTAAATACCGGCTAAAAAATTGTATACTCATTTGATGATGCCTTTCTCATGGAAAACCATAAATTAGTTATAGCTTTTAGCTATGCAGTTTCTGGAGATTTCATTTTATTTATTTTATAGTTACCTCCTACCAGTATCATATGCATTTTCCTGGGTTTTCTGGGTTTGCATTGTTTTGCTGATTCACTGCAAACAGCACATAGAAAATTCTCAGTAATCTTGCAAACACAATCAGCCTGATTCAAATTCCTTATATTATGTACTCATTTCATGGAAGGTCCAACTTCACTCTCCCTTAGTGTATACTGCTGGGAAAGATTTGACTTAAGTCAGATCTCTAAAACCTCCCTCTTGAGCATTTGTTTAACAGGATTCTGCATACATGTTGTTTTGTTTTTTGGACTTTTTAACCTGTGCCTAAAGGCATTGACATTTCTGACATAGTGGCTCATTCATACCAAACTTGCCTCTGAAATATGGCTTGTTTAGTACACTGAACTACTTTTCTTTACCTAAAAAAAAAAATTAAAAATTACTGCCACAGCTATATCATGATTGTTTTAATTAAATTCTTTGTTCCTGCTAATTTCATGAGGTTGAAACATTTCTAGATAATGATGTATGTTTATGAAGCCCTTTCAGCATCTTAAGTCCCTAGTATTATTTAAAAATATAAGTATTACTACAGTTCTAGGGCTTTCTTTTCTGTTTAGCACAACCAATGTGGAGAAATTTTTATTTTTCATCTGACATATTTGCTCACATTGTAACTGGAAGGTATCTTCCTGTTTTACTTCAATCATACACCAGCTGATGTTTTTGATGCTCTCTTTTATGCCTTATTTTTAGTAATTGTGATTGTGCCTTCAATGGAAAATTCATTTCACATTAGCATCTTGTACTCTGGAGGGATTTTGTAGTGATGTAGAAAAATAGTCTAGAAGCCTTTAAAGAAAGATTGTCCAAAATTATTTTTTTAAATTAATTTTTGAAGCATTTTCTAATTTTTGACTCCTGTGAGAACTAAAGTAGCCAAATCCAGTATATACTAAAATAATAAGCATTTTTATTCTGTATTATATTACGATGTGAACAGAGGGAAGAAAGGAGCTGAGCACATAAGTGTTCAGGTGATTCTGGATACATAAGGGTCAAACTGCCTGTAGTAATAAATGTCCCATTTTATCTGCACAGTGCTGGATTTAAAGGCAAGGTTAAGAATTCTGCATTGCAAAGGATATTAACAGCTCTGAACAGGTATATGCTTGTTTGCAGATTTATTTGATTATGCGGCATATGATCATATGCTCAGGGCAACAGGGATGTGCAAAAAGCCTCTGTAAACCAGAAGAGACAGAAATGCTCCTGTAATCAATGACTGATGTAATTAGCTTTCTTACTAGTGGAAATAGCCATCAAAGTTCCAAGGAAGCCAGGAAGTGTCTCGATAAATATAATAAAAGCATCAATACGTACAAAAATCTACTATGGAACATAAACCTCAAATAGCTGAAGATAAATAATAAGACAAAAAAAAAAAAAAAAAAAAAAAAAAAAAAAAAAAAAAAAAAAAAAAAAAAACCAAAAAAAAAAAATNATACACCACATATAAAGAGATCTTTTTCTTTATGGGCTTAGACTGAAGGTAGATTAAAGGTGGTGTCATCCAGACCTGCAACATCATGCATGCCAGAACTAATATTACGTGGAAGTTCATCAGAGCAATGCAATTCAAATTCAATGTTATTTTAGGCAATGTTATCACAGTCCTGAATCACAGGACAGAGAAAATCATTTGGTCTGGATAATGGGTCTGGATCCCATTATTCTCCATGAGAATGTATCTTAGTTGAAATATATTTTTTGATCAAATTCAGTATGTGTTTTTCAGATGCTACTTTATAGACAGATTTACAGATTTGCAGTCCTAGTTTGCCTCCTGTTTTTAGCAAAACTAGGGCTTTGCAGGGGCTAAGCTAAAGCTTGGGGGCTTTCCAAAGTTGCAAAACAAAAACAATAGTACCTTTTGTTTCTGTTCAGTCTGCTGCTTTTTCCATCTGCTGGAGCATTTACCATCTCACAAAAGCTTGTAGCCCAATCTTTGGGTTTGGTGTTTACCTTCCTATTTCCTGCATAAGTAGTTTGCCTTTTTGGTGTAAGGCAGTTTTATGTCCTACTGCTATATTTTCTTTAGATCATTGTTACCTAAAGTTACTGAAGCACTGAAAATGCCCACAAGGACAGATTTGATTAAAGGGCAGTACATGGGTGTAATTGTAACTAAAATAAGATAAATTGACACTTCTTTTGTCATCTCTATGCAGTAGCCATTTCTCCAAATGCCTTGGGCATTTTGCAATGTCAGCTTATTAAACTTGACTCAACAAAGACGTCTAAGGCATTGTTTTGTAAAGGATGTTTTATTAGTGAATTGGCATCAAGATTCATAAAATATAAAGGTTCCCAACTTTGTGTATTAAAATAAACTGAATTTACAGGCTCTTCAGTAGTGAAAATTTCTTATTTTCAAAAGGAGTTTCCTATGACTAGGACTGGATAGAGTAGTGATACATGGGTAGGGAGAGTGCAATGGCATTTTTCTCATTCCATGATCTCAGAAGCACTATTTGGGTGTGCTCTCTCCTTGTCCTTCTTCTTTGTGTACAGCTCTCTCCTTGTCCTTCAATATCCCTCCTTCAAGTAACTACATTGGATCAGAAAAGTCAACCAGACAAATCACAGCCATTTGCTATTCCATGGTGAGCACTTTTGAGCTGGAAGCATAAAATACCTCGAGGTATTCATGTCTCGGGCCAACAAGAAAAATTGGTCATAGTCCCCATGGTTTCTAGGGCTTAATGTCCTGGCACACTTCCAGCATGTGTGGGATTTTACAGACGTGTTTTAGGAACAGCTTTCAGCCAAAGGTTATGAAGTAAGAGGGTCCTGTAACTTCTCTGCTGCCATGGTGTGTTTGAACAGAGCATCACCACAGCCAGCTGGCCATAGCCCAGAGAGGCAGATGGAATGAATATAGCAACGCTGCCATGAACTGCAGTGATGAACACAGGTCAGGGGCATGGAACCAGGCCACATTGTAAATTAAAAACAAATTAAAAAGTGGGGATTTTATAATCTTCAAATTTAGGCAATCATATGCATTCACTAATTATCACGACTGGTAGCAAGGCACTAGGATGAAGTAGAGAGTTTTTAAAGTAACAATATTTTAAAATAATCATCTGTCTTTTAAATAATAAAAAGTAATCTTTATGTTAAATAATAATCTTTTAAAAATCAAAAATAACTAAGTTTTTTCCTTGTTGCTAAGTAATTGTAAATAGGACATTAGTAACTTGCTATTTGTTTACAATGGTAGTCTGATAGAAAGATAACTTTTAGCTCAACTAAGAGAATACAAAAACCTCCCAAGAACAATCCTTAAATAAAGTCTGTCCATAAAATGGTATGGCATTAGCTAAGTAATCCATGTCCCGCCAGTGTATTACCTCAACCTGTTCTTCAGTTGTCACAGGTAGTAAAAAAGGTCTTTGTCTTGTGCAAATAAAAAGACATTTGAGCATTTCTAAGTAAAACTTTGAGAGAAAAAATATTTGCTTAAGACAAACAACTGTTTCATGACAGACCTATTTTGAATGAAAAGAATGTAAAAATCTAAGCAATGTGTCTCTGGTGTATAAATAAATGCCCTGTAATTGTCTTTGCTAAAAGTAGAGGTAATGGTGTAGAAACAATAGAGCCTATTGAAAAAATGAAATCCTGTAAAGTGATAAATGTGTAAGGTCAGCTGAACTATCTGAAGGTAAATCACTTTTCTTTCCTTAGCTACTGACATCTTTAATCTAAGAAAGAAGATGTCCAGAAATTAACTCTGTGTATTCCACAGAGGTAGGAAAAGACCTATAACAGGTATAGGATCACACCTGCCACTTCACTTAGCAGGGACCCCTCCATTACTCTGTCTCTTCCCTGGATTAGACAATTCCTAGCACAAAAATCTCCCAACTGTGTTCAGACATGCTCACCTCTTGCTAAGACTGTGTCACACAGATTGCTGGCAAGACTGATGAGGCCAATGCATTTCTGGACAGCCTGTGGCCAAGGGGCTAATGCTTCACATTCCTTCTAAGGGGCTGGGGTCCCTTAAACAGGTAATGGACAAAACTCCCCTTGTACACACAAAGAATTGCCATATCATGGGGCCCAAATTATACTTGGAAGTTCCATCTGGAGAGGAGAGGGCTGACCAGGAGGTAATTACAGTGCTTAGGGGGTAGTTACAGTACAGTAGGGGTGCTTTGACTACTTGTACAGCTCATACAGATTTGCCATAACAGACAACAGTGGCCAGTAGCCTCCAACAGGCTGCACACACCTCAGGTAACATCACTAGGAGGGGAGCACAGATTTAGCACTGCAAAAACTAGTATCTTATTTCATACCAGTTTACACAATGTATTCATGCCATACTTTCTCCATTTCTCAGTTTCCATTGTACCCTCCAGCCATTCCTAATTCCGGTCTCTCCCAGCTCCCTTCAACTTTATATGTACTTTACATATATAAAATACTACATGTGTTCTATTGTGTGTATTTATATCCAATACTTACATAGCTATACAGCACTGCTGCTATCCCAGGCGGCAGCAGTATCCTGCTGTAAGGAATTCTCCTCTCAAGGAGAGGAGAATGCATTTAATTCAGTAGCTCAAGGATCCTTACTGCACGTGTGGAAAGGATGCATTTGTGATGGGAACACCAATCTCTGCACAAATGACTGGGTACAAGCATAGAGGGCTTAGTTTAAGAGGGTTTTGACTCTGTGCTCATATTCTCTTTCCTTTGAAGGCATGAGAATTTTTCCATTAGAGCTTACTTTGTGAAGTTATTTTGGGAATAACTTCACAAGAAACTGAACAATAAATTAATAAACATTGAAAGAATAAAGAAAAAGCTGTTAATGCTGAGCATGTAAGAATTTACATCCATGGCAAAACAACAACAACAACAATAACAACAACAAAATACACAAACCAAAAAAACCCAAACAAAACCAAAAAAACTACTAGAAAGAAAAAAACATTTTGTTCTGATAATTCCCATATTTGATGTATTACTTCTTATGCAATGCATTTTCTTTACATCTCTGGTGTTTCCATTAGAAATATGATTCTCCTTCCCTGCCTCCTGCTCAGCTGGTATTTTGGTCATGATGGTTTTTCACCTTTAAGAACAAAGGATTTTTTGTATTTTATAAAATCAGAGATTTATGAAGTCCCATGACTTTTCTCTGAAAATGACAACATAAATGATTGTATAAAAAGTACAAGTAATTGTTACAGGCAAAAAAAAAAAAAAGAGTTTTCTTTCTTATCCTCAGCATCTGTCAACTACAAAAGAAAAACCCAAAGGGATGATCTTTACTTAAAATTATCTCTATTATTATCATCATAAGAAAGTCAGAACTACTTTAACCTTTATGTGTCTATCCCTTTGTGATATTCTGTGAGCTGTTGGTAACAGCAATATTATATTGTGTTAAAGAGTTTCACAGATTTTTCTATTTTAGCTCATCACGTTTTCTGATATTCAAGTTCAGGATACATTCTTATGTTTGTCTGTGAGTTTATATTATTTGTATTTTTCTGTTTTGAAAATATTTATTAATAAATAAATAATTAATAAATGCCCCTCACTCATCTCTGCATTAAACAGCCCCACATATACAGTGTCTCCTTGCATAAAAGTCTCAAGAGAATTTCTAATTTGTTTCATCATCTGTTTTTGAAATAATTTTGTTTGCATTTTTTTTTTGAGATGGAGAGAACGAAGTAAAACACAATAGAAAATATAACTCTGATTTAAGTAATGCTTGGATATTGTCAGAGTTATTTTCAGTGTTGCTTATAGACACCTTTCTTGATAAAGATCCTTTTATGTAGACGCTTCCTAAGTGTAGGAGGATTTGCCTTAGGGACCATGAGCATCTTTGACCCTTTATTGCAGTTGAGGCAGAGAAAGTATTCCTAACAGGTTCCTGAGAAGCATCTCTTTGTCTGCCTAAGAGTGAATGTGTATTATTTTAGCAGTTCCATGATATATTTTAAGACTTTCTGAATGTAGTGTTTAATCTGAGGACTTATCCTTCACCTCATCCTGTTGTTTCAACAACTCTCCCTCTGATTCCTCAATCTCCTCAGTCTGGGGTAAAACAGAAATTGTGTATTGGGGTATTCTGGCATTTTCTTATTGTTTCTACCCTTTTCTCATATCCTCCTATTGTTAACAAAGAACATTTATACACTTTTTTAAAAAAAAGTAATATATGCAAAAATGTTGTTAAAATTGAAAGCAAATAAATAGTTGAAATGCTTCATTTTTTTTCACCCAAAGACTGAAAGCTGAAGGTAAGGTGGTATTTCCATGAGAAAAGTATGTTATTTTTGTATCTTTGTAAAAAAATACTTCAACTGCCATAGCATCATTTCTTAGACTAAAAAATGATGTATTTGTTCTAACTATTTAATAGTAATGTTTTGACACAGAGAAAATAAAATCCCATTACCTCTATTTTGTGCTGACTTGGGTTCATCTATTAATAGGACAGGGATGGGTGACAGGAGATGACCACTCGTTCCTTGCAGAAAGGGAAAGAGGTGTTAGCACAGCTGCTGCTTGTGCTTGTGGCCCTTGTCCGACCCCCTTTCCCTGGCCACCTGCCCTCTCTCTCTCCCATCACACTCTCCAGCAGCAAGGCTCCCCCTGGGGTCTTTTGCACTTGGTGGAAAGCTGAGAAAAGCTGTGCTTGGCAGAGACCCCTGCATGCTACCAGTGCCCGTGTTGCTCTGAAGGTGGGTATTGTGGGGCAGAAGCACCTATTCTTAATAAAGCCAAGTAAACTAAACCATAAATAAATGAATAAATAAATTATTGAGAAGCTGAATTAATGAAACAGCAATTTAAGTACCCTATTTAATCCGAGGTATTCTGTTCACAAGGAATAATGCTTTAAGGAAAGAAGAAGTCACTGGCATTTGTGAGATTGCAAGCTGAGAGCTGCAAGCAAACTGCCTCTGTCATCATTTGAAAACATAATGCTGATAGATCTCTGACTTGGCAGTAGCACTAAACAGGATTAACCACTCTGGCATCTCAGGTTTCATTGCACTGAAATGGAAATAAGTGCTGTTCACACAAAGAATGGCATTTGTCATATCATTCATGCCTGTGGTGGCCTCTCAGGGAGGTACATGGTTGGTCACATCAAGCCAAACAAACAATGCATGACTTGAAACTAAACTTTCAAGAGTGCTTTAATGGTATTATTATCTGTTAATTCTTTTGGGTTTAGGGTACTAACTGAAAGAGATAGCAACCTGGCTCAAACATCCTGATACTCTTGGCTTCAAAGAAAGCACCTTTTTGGTTTTATTCTTATGCAGCACATTTCTTTAGCAGTTAGCCCTTTGCCCACCCCATGGCACCTCCATTTCTCCCAGGGCATGCTCAGCACAGGGTGTAGCCCTAGCAGGATTTACACACCCATCACTCAGAGACCTGATTCATTTGATTGTGGATTTGAGATCGTGTTGCCAACCAGGGCAGCTCCAGCAGGTCACAGCTGCCACCCTGCCCCAAAGGCAGCCCAAGTGGTGGCCAGCCTGTGCTAAATCCAGCTGATGGCCCACACCCTCTGCTCTCTTGCCAGCTGGGCTCCTCCTTGCTACCTTGCTTGCTCCTGACTTCCTTCTGTCAGTCCCACCATCCACAGAGCCAAGGGGCCACAGGAGGCTGCCAGCATGTGCTGGCAGGGAACTGTCAACTGTAACTGGCAAATCCCATGGCAGAAGTGCTGGGTTCAGTAGCATCACAGAAACTGGACTGGATTTGGAAGTTGTGGGACCATGGGGTCCAAAGGCTATATTTGAGAGAAAATCACCCCTTACGTGTATCTGTATGACTCTGCCAGATTGCCTAAAAATATGGGGAGACAACAGTGCATTTGCTTAAAGTTTTCATTTTCTCAAAGCCTTCCCACAGCCAGAAGAGACGGAGGGTTTTTTTTCACGTGGGACTGAGTTGGGCAGCGATGCCCCCAGACAGCTGGATAAGCCCCAGCAGCAGGGAGATGGCAGGCTCTGCAGCAGCTGCTGAATTCAAGGGTAGGGATTATTAGCACTTCATCTTGTTTGCTCTCACTCTTAGTGATGAGGGTGCTCTATTTTAATTGAATTTCCTTTCCACTTCCAAAGAACATCCAAAGGAGAAATCTCAGCACGTTAAAGGAGACTTAGCTTTTGTTTGCCAAAATATGAATCTGGAGCCAGAATAGTTCCTCTCTGGTAATTTTAAAAGATCAAACATTTATTACTGTCCTGCTGGATGAGACTTGTAGTACACATTGGAGAAATTAATTCTTACCTAGACATGCAGAGAAACCATTGACATTAAGAGAAAATGGGTAAGTTATGCCACCTTCTATCCTGTTTTGTGGAGTGTGTCAACTGAATGACAATAACTAATCATTCATTTTTACTATTACAAAATGAATTGGAATTTGGGTCAAGCGCATTGCTAAAATATTTGTTGACATATCAGGATTGGTGGCAGGATGTTTATTAGAGCTTTTCCATTTGGACCTCTAATACAAACCACTGATCTGGATTATTATGACCCAGAAGTAAAAGTTTTGTTTCCTGGTGCTGTTGCTTTGTCCCATGTTTAAATCCATTTCATCAAACGTTTGCTTCTATTTTATTTATTTCTTTTAGCCTAGCTGGAAAGATTCGTACTACATTTACACAAGTAGTTTGGATTCACTGAAATTGTCTCCAGTAGAGGGATTGTTTTTCTGCCTTTCCTGAATTAAAAAAAAACAAACCTCAAAACAAGCTTGATATTTTAAATCTCAAAATGAGATAGAGTTAGAAGAACTGAAAGCATGTGATTCGCATAATTTGAATACAAACACAATGCAATTTATGTCAAAGTAAACAAAGAGTCACAATGAGGTATTTAGAAATACTGAAACAAATAATTTCCATATAAAAACCAGTTTTATTTCGTCAGTTTATGAACATGTTCAGGATTTTTATACTTCAGCTATAGAAAAAACTACCACTTAAAATTTTGTCTTTTTTGGTATTACAAATCTATTACATGTTTTTGTCCACAAGATTTTGGGAGTAAACTTTTTTTTTTTCTTTTTGTTGTTATCTCCTAAAATAATACCAAAAAAAAAAAAAAAAAAAAAAAAAAAAAAAAAAAATT